>OY720445.1:24805574-25108371 GCA_963082915.1 Dolichopus griseipennis | reverse complement strand
CCTTTTAATGTATACACACAATATAATTCAGAATTTTTTTTAACAAAGAATATTAAAACTTAGCTTCCAGTGTATCTTAAGTGAATATTAACAAGAGATGGAAAAAAACATTACTATCCACTTTTTATAAATGAAAATATTGGGTAAGTGGGGGAAAAAATGAAAACTTTTATAAGCCATTTTAATATTCTTCAACTCATGCTGTTGTGTTTCTAAATGCATTTCCAGTTAATTTTTATTAAATAAAATCATTTAAACGCTTAACTAGTATTTAGAGTAGAGTTACAAATAATACTTACCACTTTATACTCAACACAAACTACTTTCAAAGAATCAGAAACTTCAAAACCCCTTCCCCTCGCTGTTTCGAATTTAATTATCTACATATTAAACAAAACGAAAGGGTGCAATTTTCTAAGACACAGCGTGTTACAATTTAAAAAAAAATAAAATAAAAAAAATAGTTAAATAAAAACCCATTAGAGATTATTTATGATCAAATTAATATAAAATAGTTTTATGCAATTTTTTTTTATTCCAATCATAGTTTTCCATTTCATTTTCCCCTTTTTTACTTTTAGTTCAATCCTCCCCTATCCATCTAGCTTCTGTTCCCATTGTGAATTGGTGATGTGCTCCTCCATATTTGATTAACTGAATTTAATATATATATATATACATATATTCACTCATGACTGCACAGAGCTTTTAAAAAGGGAAAATTTTAAAATGAATATATAATAATTTTATTTTATTTTAATGAATTAAATATACTATTTATTTATTTATATTATTTTTTAATCTTTTAAATAGACGCCATTTTATAATTTTTAATTTTATTAATTTTAATCTTTGTTTTCAGGCGCATTCACAAAAAATTTATTAAATATGGCTAGAGAGATAAAAGTCATAAGTGTTTTTAAATTAATTATGTGAGAAAATTATCAATGAATTCAAAAAAAAAAAGTTTTGTTGCGTGTTGAAAAGACAAAAGACAGAAGAGTGTAACAAACTCTGCAACAAACTTTTAAGAAGAAGT
Source organism: Dolichopus griseipennis (assembly GCA_963082915.1). NCBI lineage: Eukaryota > Metazoa > Arthropoda > Insecta > Diptera > Dolichopodidae > Dolichopus > Dolichopus griseipennis. The sequence continues at coordinate 25,107,332 of OY720445.1, read as the reverse complement.
TGATTAAATTTTAATTTTATTTTTTTTGAAAATTTTCTATTTTAATTTAAAGAGTTTTGGTTTTGAGGAACATTTTCATAAAAGTTTTGTAAAAATGTTACTAGATTATAATTTTACCCTGTCCATCCATCTCTCCTTACAATTGCCTATTCGATTGAACTGTCAGTTTATGAACCTTTAAGTCAGTTTGAAATTTTAATTAAATGTAGGTATTGAAAAGCATTATCATGGAAGGATTTTTTCTGTAGCTCCACCTATAGAGCAGCTGCAGCCTCCAAAGTTTGATGTAGGCCTTAATTTAAATATTTATATTTAAAGTTCTATCTATAAGAGGTATATTCAATCTGGAAATCATAAACTAATGATTTTTTATAAGGTTGATAATAATATATAACTCAAATGTAGAAGGTTGCCATACGGTACTTTAATTGTCTTTCATGTGAAATGTAATTTTTTCGAAGTTCTTACATCTCCGGTTATATTTTCGGTAAAGTTAAGAAATTGAAATTTTGAAAGGAATTAGATCTTAAAAAATAAATATGAGTCTTTTAAGTATGGCCTTCTGTTTAGGAGCTGTAAGTTTTGGAAAAATTGAAAATTTGCAATTTTAGAACACCTGTCCAAATTTTCTTCAAGTAGGTAATATACAAACATTTTCCCCATGCATTGGGAGGCCCCTAAACAAAAGAAACGAACTCTTTGATTCATTTCGAGTTTAAATCTAGTGACTGTTCGGAATGAGTATAGACTATTCGTAGATAGCCATTAGGAGTAGCTTTAATAAATTGATTCTAATGACATGGAGTCTAAAGATTCTAGGAGTTTCGGAAATGTTATGTTCTAATAATTCAACAAAATCTCAACCGATTTTAATTAAATTTGGTATGATTGTTTTTTCGTCAAATGAAGAACGACTTCTCAGATGTGCCAAATTAGACAATGGAATCTGTGAACTCGCATATAAATTAACCAAACTTTACAAGAAATATTAATAGACCTTACAAACTTTGCAATACAAGCCACATTATGGAAGAAAAAAAGCTTATACAATCCATCTTCGTTTCTTAATTAAAGAGGGCACTTTCTTAAAATTTAACTAAGCGTCTGTCAAATGTTTCCAATTTTTCTTATATAATAAATTACTAACAAAAGTTCCTTGGTTTTTTTCATTACTTGTTTTTTTTTCTCAAGAGTTTGTTGAAAAACGAAATCAGTTTTTCCATTCAATATATTTATCTTTTGTTGTGCATCTTAAAAGTTTGTTTTGTTTTTGGTTTTTTGTTTTCATGACAATCGGAAGTAAAAGTGATTTCCCAATGTTTTTAATTTTTTTTTTTTTTTTTTGGGAAAAACTTAGAAATGATTTTTAAATTGAATAGGAAGCCAAAAAATTGTTTTAATGGGAATGAATATTTAATAGCTGTTTGTTATTTTTTGTCTACTTTAAAAACAACTTGATTTCTTATCAAAATTTTAATAAATTCTATTCCCAAGTTTTTGAAAATGAAATTTTTTCCATAATTATGAGCATTTTAAAAATTTTATAAGTGCAAAAGCAGAGCATAATTATTTAAGAGCAATAGTTTTTTAATAAATAAATTATAGTCTGCGATAGAAGCAGAACAACAGCTAATAAAAATTATGGGTTATTAATTATATAAGTGATAAACCTAAATTACATAAAGTCACAGTTTTTAAGTCACATATAAATTGGTTATTGTTGCAACAAAATCCACTTGAGTCACATTGAAATTACTGTGCCTTTTAAATGGGTTCTTTGAAAAATTTGTTAGAAAATGATTTAAATGACAAAATACAAGAAGCATTGTATAAAACAGAAGCGATCAATTAATTATTACAATAAATTCTTTTAAATTTTTTGAAAAATTAATAAATATTTATTTTAAAATTTATAATTTTTCAAAAATATTGCGAAAATTCCATTTTAAAAATTAAGTTTAAAGAGATTAATCATATGTATATTAATCAGATTATCAATTAATTTAATAGTATTTTATATACTTATTTATTTAACACTTATTTTATTGAATTGGAGTGCCACTTTAAAATTATATTTTGATTATGCAATATCATATATTTAATTTTTTTTAATACAGAATTCATTTTAAAAACATTAATATATGCTTTTGCTATTTTATAATATTGGTATGTAATATTTGAAGAATTAATACTTGATTTTAATTTTTGATATATCTGTAAAATTTTATTTTAACTTTTAAGTAAACTAAAAATTTGTTAAGTTGTTTCTAGTTTTTTCATTCATTCGTCCGTGTGTTTGTTTGCCTGATCATAAGATTTAAACTAATTTTAATTCAGATTTAGATAGATTCATAAATCAATTCGTAAATTAAATTTACTATAAAATTCTAATCTTTACAACAGCTCACCAAATCTATATACCAAATCCCCATATTCAAATAGTTAAACCAAAACAGATTTTTCCGAAGTTCCGAAAAACCCAATCAAAATTAACTTTAAACTCGTTTTTGAAGCCTTTAGAAGCGTTTTAGAACAATTCTAGATTTAGTTCGTGATCAAAAAAAAGGTGTAGCCATTCCTACTCATAATTGAAATAAAGTTTGAGCACTTGTATTTGAGAGCCAGAAGACGAACTGACATGATTAAAAAAAACTAGTTTCCAATTCTGTGGCAGATGCTAAAAAAAGGAGAAAAAATTCAGAAAAGTTAAAGCATACTTTTGACATTTTAACCCTTTTTCTAACTATAGTTATAGAGAAGGGAAGAATACCTGCTACCAGACTCCTTATTTTTTCATTTAAGATTTATAATTCCGTTTTAATCAAATTTTATATAAATTTTGATGCAGAAGGTATCACAAACCTAAAATATGTTTTATGAAAATTTTGAAATCTTTATGAAAATGGGCTGCTGTAAAAACCTTTGATTTTAAATACCACCTTTTTGTATTATTATATAATATTTATTTTCAAAATTTAATTATGAAAGAAATCAATGAATCAATTATTAATTAACAAATACTTATGAAAATTACAAAAGTTGACATTAATTTTTTAAGTACAAAACAAATTTATTAATTTAATTTAGAAATTAAAGTTCCTGATATGTGATTTTCTTTGTTCTTTTTCTAAAAGATTTTTTTGATTCTATCAAGTGACGAGTATATTGCTTCTTTTTAGTGTAATGATTTTTACTTGAATTAGTTCAGCACAGTCGTAAATAACAGGCCTGTAATAAAATAATGATTAAAATAGTACTTTAATACTGTGATAAGTATCATTACTTGATAATCATTACTTCCTAATTTTCATTAAAAACTTTTGTAACAATACTTTAAAAATCCAATTACCAGTAAAAAATGTATTATAAAAAGTATTTACTACAGATAATTCCTAGAAAGTAATTAAATTTATATTTAAATTACTTTTGTAATTATTTTTTAAAAATTTAATTACTTTTGCAATTATTTTTTTTACTTAAATTGTTTTTGTAATTATTTTTGATAATAAATTACCTACTTTAAAATAATTAAATACCAAAAAAATTTTAAATTATCATAAAGATTACAAGTATGTACTTTTGAAAAATCGGACTTGCCACAATTGACCAGTCAAATTTTGGGAAAAATTTAAGTCATAAATCTAAAAAATGATGTTGGTACACATGATAAAAAACTTTAAGGTATTATATTACGAGTGTCATTTTTGAAAAATTTGGACATCTACGTCATAGTATGAAATTTTGTAGACAAATGTCAAAAACAGCTTTACTCGACGCACCATTTTGACAAACAATTAGAAACTATTCAATAGTTTTGCTATAACTATTCTTTAGACTATTAATTATTTTAAAATAAATATGTTTTTAATATAAATTTAACAAAATGTTTAAAAAATTAATAATAAATGGTAAAAATTGACAGGTGTCTTCATGTAACTGAACAAGAATCCAAAATTTGCATCAATTGAGTCTTTAAATTAAAATTAATGTTTATAAATAAGAAAAATACCATTTTTTGAAGAGTATAGTAATTTTATTAATTGTATACTTGTTGTATACTTACAATATTGTAAAACAATGTATACATGTTTCACCTAATTATTCGCATTTTATTTTGGACAAACATTCAGCTAAAAATATAAAATTAATTTTCACAAAAAACATTCATTTTTAAAATTTTTAAAATTTTATGTATTTTTTTCTTTACTTTTTTTAATAATTTTTAAAAATAATTAAAATTTAAAACGTTCATAGATAAATTTAATAAATTACAATAAAAACGCTGACGAGTTTCAAATGAAATTTATAACTGACGCTTTGACGCGTAATCTTTAAATTAAAATGTGTAAACGCGTAAACCATTGAGTGAGCAATATTTTATTATTACAATTATATTGCAAACGATTTTCATCTTTTGTTTAAATTAATTTTAATTCAATTAAATTAATATTATATTAATTCAATTAGTATAATATTATAGCACATAAAAATTAAGTCAACCCTGTCCCTTCAATAGTGTTCTAAAAAATTTTTCATAAAGAAAAATACCAAATTGTATGCAAAATATAAAATGTACTCAGGTATTTTTTAGAAAATTTCCTAATAAACTTAAATGTCACTTCCTTGTATGATAATTGAACATTTATTAAAAGTTGGAAAATATATAAAATGGGAATGTTGTTACAATAACTTGTTGTTAATGAACCATTTGTCAAATTTTTTTTTTTGTATACAAAAAATGTTTACAACAAAAACAAAAAATTTAAAAAAATAAAACAATTTTCCTAGATTGGTCCATTTAAATTATTAAAATTTAGGTCGGGATCATTTAAAAATATTAAAAATTTTTAAAAATAATAAGAATAATAATATAAAAATAAAAATTTAAATTTAATAGCATAAAAACGCTTATAAATTTAAACGCAGTAATAACAACAACAACAACTAAAAAAGTGTGAAGAGCCCAAAAAAAAAACCCAAACTTTTTTTTTATGATAAACAACGAAAATTTATTTACTCGCATGTTGATGTGGTGTTGATCTTTATGAAAATCGCGACAACGACATACTATTCATGTTGTATATATTCCTTTTTTTGAATCTGGTTTTTTTTTACTCCTCACTTTTTGTTGTTGTTTTTGTTTTATTTATTTGAGGATAAAAAATTTGTTGGCTCATATGGTGAACATATTTTTGAAAAATTACATAAAATTAAATTTAATTTTCCAACTCTTTTCATATATTATGTGTATATATATATTTTTTTATACTGTTTGTTTATTTGTTTGTTTGTATCATAGTTTCATAATATATATACATTTCTATATATATATACCTATACATACCTACATATAAACATAATAATATATGTAAATACATAATATAATGATTAAGAAAAGTTGTATGTACATAAATATTAATTATATTCTAGATATACGTATTACATAGGTACATACATATAATTATGTTTAAGGATCGTTGGGAAAAAAACAACAACAACAATAACTGAAAGATAACAAAAAAAAAACAAAACATAAGCAATTTTCCATATATAACATCTACATTATTATTTTGTGAAAAATAATAATCATATATAAGCACACATTATTATATACTAATTTATATATGTATATATTTTGCATTTGAATACATATTATATATATAAAATATTTTATAAATATATAGTTATATATGTATATATATACATATATATGAAACATTAAACGCTCTTGATGATATAAACGAGAGCAACATTTAATGTTAAAACATTTATAATATTTGCATAAAGTACAACATGGTCGCCAATTTAAGTCCTTGGTTATTAAAGACCGCATGCAAACAGTTTAGTATAACAGTAAACAAAACCAAAAAAAAAAAAAACAAAAAAAAAAAAACCATAAAACAATCAGAAGGAAAAAAATAAGCGGAAAAAACACACTAACCAAAAAAAAAAATAAAAAACAAGAACAAAAACAAAATGAATAGACCAAGAAAATTATGGAGAGATTGCAAATTAGAGTCTCATTCGGATAAGTATATATTATATACTTTTTGTCAGTTTTGTTTAAATATTACCCGTATACCAATTTGGGTATTTTATTTTTGAGTTTTTTATATAATTAATATAAACTGGTAAGACCCCTGTGCAATTGCACGGCTTTTTTAAGGCATTTTTGCTAAAATATTTCATCTCTACTCGCATTTATACTGTCATTTTTAAATACTTTGCAATACCGAGTGAATTGAGACAATTTGTTAATACTTTGATTATTTTAAATTACATTTTGTATAAATATTACTTTTTTTAAATTTTTAAAATATAAAAATTCAGATTTTTAATAATTCAATTTCGAATATATAAAACTACCTTTTAATAATTGTGAAATACCAGCTATATTTTTAGTATTCAATATTATCAATTTGTTACCCAAATTCTATCTATTTTGTAGTGTATTATTACCGGTAGTCAAATGGTCTTATTAAAAATACATATTGATATTAATTGTCATTTAGTAATTAGAATTTTTGATCGGTTTGGGAAGGCTGTTACTTTTAAACATGTTTTCAGCTGAGTGATTTTAAATCTTTTCTAAGTAAATTTAAAAAAACAATTTTATTTTATTTATTTTATATTTCAAAAATACGTATAGGTGTGATTTTTAATTTTTGTATCACATTTTAAAAAAAATCAAATAAAAAAAATATTTACTACTAATTAGATACCACTACACTACTACTACATACTACTTTTAATACAATTAAAAAAATAAAACGCTGCACTTTATTTAAAATATGTATTAAAATAAATTTAATCACTGCCTACAATATGAAACATTCTAAAAAAAACAGCAACACACCACTGCACTAACTACCGAATTTTAGAATGTGTGAAGTATTTATAATAATTCAAGATGTGAAATATTTATTTTACATATTGGTAAAGTCTCGCCAACTCTTGTGTATTATATAGATGATGGTTGTAGATTATTTCAAAATTTCGATTTTAAATTTATAACCATTTTTTTGTCTTTGTTGCTTGTAAGAGTTAAGTATATTCAAAAAATGCTTGAATTCTAAAATAACAACCAAAAAATACTTAAGCGTCAAAAGTAATTACAAAAGTAATTGAACTCAAAACTTAATTACATTCTAGAAATTAAAAGTATTTTTACTTGATTCTTTTACTTAAGAAATTTTCTAAATAATGAAATCGTACTAATTCTGGTATTTTGGCAATGTTATGACTAATGAGTAATTGTAATGAGTAATTAATAATTGATTTGACGAATGGCTTAGTGGTAAAGACGCTTCTTTCCATGGGGAAGTTCGCGAAATATTGTAAAGTTTTATAATAATATCGCAATTAAAAATAAATAAAAATATATAAATAACTTTTGTGGACGATAATAGATGGCGCACAAAATTAAAATTTGTGTATTGATAATCTTGTACATTAGCTACAGTCGAGTAATCAACGGCTTAGTGAATATAACGATTAAAGAAACTGAAGCCTAGTTTAAATAGACTTGGTGAATGCCCAATAAAGGAGTGGAAAAGTAAAAAAAAATGACTAATTGCATTAATAATTATACTGGTTCTTTGAAATATGCAGATCTACTTTTAATACACTTTATAAAATAAAATTTTTATCATTATTATTTAGATTTAGATTTATTCTATTAGTCTCTAAGAAAATTTACAATTTTACAATTTAAAATTAAAATTTTATTCTGCATATATGCTCTACTATTAATTTTTTAAATATACTAATTCTAGTTTCATTCTTTATATTATGGTATAGTTCATTAAAAAGTTGCACTCCTTTGTACATTAGTGAATTTTGTTAGCTTGATTTTTTGTATAGCGGTAGTCTAAAATCTCCTCTGTTCCGTAAATACTAATAACCACCAACATATTCAATGTGTTTCTGCATATAACTTAAATAAGGAATATATTTAAATAAGGAAATTGAAAACTTAAATGTTTATTGGGTTGAGTTTGTTTGTTTTTGTTTTTATTTTTTTTTGTTTTTCTATAAAAGATATCAAACCGCAGTTCATATATTTTCTTTCTTTTTCATTTTTTTTTTTTTTTTTCATAATGATTATTATTATTTCTTTTTTTTTTTATTTTGTTTTTTTTTTTTTGTTTGCTTTATTCGTTTTTGGCAAAGTAAACTTTTAGCAACATTAATTTTATATTTGTTCAACATTTTCGCATTTTTCCTCTTTCCATATTTATACATGTGTATATAAATTTTTTTTTTTATTTTATTTCATTTTTTTTTATTTTTTGTTTTTGTGTTTTTTTTTTTACTTCCCAAGTGTATTTTCGATTTATAAGGATTCATAACATCATCAAATAATTTTGTCGTCATCTGGTTGTGTCTCGTAGAAAAATATGAAGGATATAAATAGTAAAAAAAAAAAATAATAAAAAAAAAAAAAAAAATATTAAAAAAAAAAAACACATTGTGTAAAATGAAATAAATTTACATGATTTAATAAACGTGGTGACTATGGTATGTATGTGTATGTTTTTTAAAGTCGCTGTTTCATTTCTTGTTTTTTTTCGTTTTATTTTTTTTTTAATTTAGCGATTGTGAATGGGTGGGTGAATATGAGAATAAATATATGGTTATATGGTATTGTAATGATGGCAACATTTTTCTTTTTTTTTTTTTTAATAATGGTTGTAACTTGGTACTGAATGAAAATCATAAACAATATTTTTTTGTATAAGGATCATTGACTTTTTTTTTAATCGGAATGAAACAGGTATGAGCAGTTATACCATATAAACTAATACAAATAAAAACCAACCAATTCAAAGAACACAAGTTTAAGGTTTTTTTTTTTTTATTTTTAATAATTTCATTTTTTTTTATTTTACATTTTTGTCTAATCGTTATGAAAAAAGTCATGTTATTTTTATTTTGCTTTTTTTTGTTATGCTTTTATTTTTTTTTAATATGGTTTCCAGTTATAGAACACATGTAATTCATAAATCTTTAAATTGGTGCACAATAACAATATAAAGTTAAAATAAAAAAAAAAATTTATCAATGGTATATAATATATGTGTATTGTGTACCTATATAATATATGTATGTTTTTTGTACAATATTTGCAATTTGTAACAAACATAATATATGAAAAACTTTAAATTTAATGAGATCAAAAATTTAAAATGATTTTTTACCATTGGTATATTATTAAGAATTGCCATGTGGTACGTTAAATATTTTTGTAATATTAATTGAGGAGATATGATAACTTTATGTGATGTTTTGATCATTAATTTTTTGTTTGTATACAATGTTGAGAGTCTTTAGCTGTTTTTTAAAATCTTTGGTTTTTTTAGGCCTCGTTGTCACAATTCAGAATTGTGATGGCCTCGATGATAGTGCCGAAGAATCATCTTTGATAGAAATTAATTGAATCGTTATTTTGATAATATTTTGAGAATTTTTAGTTTTTTTTTAAGCTTATCTTATTCAGACCTTGTTGTCATAACTAAGAATAATCATGGCCTGGATGATGGACGGTAAAAGCATTTTTCGCAGAAATTAAACGTATCGAATCAAATTTTGAATAAAATTGTTTTTAATTGCAAAGCTAAGAGTGAAATGATGAAATATATATATAAGAATTACATTTCTATAATAATAATTTTTTAATTTACTTAATATGTATATAGTAATAAAAGTTCATCCTACTATTTTCAATATAGTGAGAGGGGTTAATTTAAATGAAATATCTTTTAGTATATCAACTAGATTCTTAATATTCTAGTTATAGTACATGAAGTGTCCGAAGTTCCTTAGTCTCAAAACTACCATGTAGGACTTTTGATTCACTTCAATGAGTAGGAGATCCCGTGTGACGTTTGTCTCAGTTGTAAAAGTAGAAGTCCCGATGGTAATTCCGAATCTCTGGTATACTTTTCCCCATGGAACTTCTGACAATGGGGTTTCGGATACGTCCTCGTTTTTTGCTTGCTGTATTGTCTATCTCATTTTTTGCTGAAGTTTTTTTTTCACGCTAACTAAACGCTAGGAACGGATTCCTGTATACATAACATATAGGTTTAGATGGAAAGGGAAGGAAAATAGAATATTAAAGGGGAATTTGGGGGTAGATTGGAAATGAATCTGAAAACATTCGTTTTGAATTTTTGCAAGTTGTAGTATGGTATGTTATTAAGAGAGGGGAACACATTAGATGGAAGCATGTTCCACATCTTAGAAGTCCTCCTAACAAATGAGATTCTATAACCAGTTTTAAACCATCTTGCAATTTCCACAGTGTAGAAATGGACACTTGCTGCTTCTCTGGTGTTACGTTAGAATTGTTTAAGAGGAGGCATAATTGAGTTTAGTTCAATAGAGCAAGTGTCATTACCTACTGCTTAAAGGTTGAAATCAATTTGTAATCAATTAAACAAATCTCGTATCAAACGAAATACATATAAGATATGATCACCACCTTTAAAGTGCTAACTTATATCAAATTTAAAATGATCAACTTTCTATCTAATATATCTAAGAGAAAATCTAATTAATATTCGATAAAAAAAAATAAACATAAAACTAAAACAATTAATCAGAAGCGTTTTTAATAGACATAAAACTATTAAATTATTTAAAACAACACAAAAACATTCGAGGAATTCAATTGAAAAAAAAAATTGAAACGCTGATTTTATGACATTAATTTGAAAAACGATCAATTTTCCTGGAAAGTGTACCAACATGCATATCTACTGGATATCTAAAAAACTACAAAAACAATGAATTAATCATAAAAAGGTTTTTTTTTATTTATTTGCACTTGTTAAAAATGCAATTTTAAATTTTACTATAAAAAAAAAAAACTGCACGATTTATTTTCCTATCAGATAAAATAAAAAAAAAATTTATTAGATATAAAAAAAAAGTAAAATTATGCTGTTTGTCGTTGTAATTTGTGTTGCACCTGATACTTTTTTTTTCAAAAAAATAAACCTTTAATGATTAATTGGAGTAACGATTGAGTTCTCAATTTCCGGTTTTACTTCATTTTTTTATTGGAATTTTTTTTTTAAAATTAAATAAAAATGTTTATTAAAATTATAGTAATGTTTATTTTAGTTTATTATGCAGCGAGTCTCAAAATATGATTATTTGTATGTTTGTGAGTCTCAAACTCTTGGATAAATATTTAATTTTCAAAGAGTTTGAAACTAGGTTTAAAAGATCTCTTTGTAAAAGAAATTGTAAGCTACAAAGTTAGGCGAAAATTAAGCATGCTAAGCTCTGCAGCTGAATATGTCACAAGTTTCATCAATTTTAATAGTCTTGTAACTACAAATCTCTCGAGAAATGAAAAGAAGCATGTGAGAGGAATAGCTGCAAGCAAACCAGAAGTTTCTCTGGCAAACTACAATTAAGGTATAGGGTTCTTCTGTCCCACGTTGAACTTATGATACCTAGCTGGATTACAAATAAAACCAATGACAATCCAGAATAGTCAAGCCTCAGTCAAAAACTTTCCTCTTATATGTGAATTTAAAATATGTCGTTCGTCAAACGCTTGAAGTTAAACATATGAAACTTGACGATGCATCACGAAAGCCAGTGGCACAAAGAACACTAGGACTTGTAAAACCTATAAGAAGACTCTTTATCTTTTAGAGTATAATATTAAAATAATGAAATATAACCGAAGAAATAGCAAACAGATTATGGAGAATATGGGGATCAACTCAAAAAGCCAGGGAAACAAAAATCAAAATATTCTACTCCTGTTTGAAAATATTTCTCCTGCTACAAAAAATATGCAGCCTTGCATCAACCAATGTCTTCGCATGGAAAATCTTCTAGAAACGGAGACTAACTAATGGAGAATCGTGGCTAATAACGCAACAAGAACCTATCCCGGTTCATAAGATAAGATAAACGAATGCAGATTGACAGGATACATACTAAGAAGAGACTCCGTTGCCAACTAGATATTAGATTTGAATCCTCCGGAAAAAGAATAATTGGTAAACCCAAAAACACTTGGACATGAGCAGCTTTCAATCAGCATTCAAAAATAGAGTTAAATGTTATGGTTTTGTAGAAGCCTCAAAGGAAATTCAAAAATGAGAATATAAAACATGCTGTTTATAGTTTTTGGAATAAAGTTGTCAATTCGGCAATTCCCGAGAATTAAATATAATGAGAAGGTAATCACTAAGTTTCTCTTAATAACATCCTCCTAATAACTTCCCATTTAAATACCATCTCAATTATATGAATCACTTTAAAATACTGTAGAACGATTTTTCATACCTGACTTATCTTAGCATTTACTGAACCAAAATAAGAATAAATAAATAAAAAAAAAACAAAGCCACTGTCATTCATTTGCGCGATATTTACTATTATGGTAGCGCACAATACACTTAAAAAAAAAAAACAACCAACAATGTAACAAAATCTAGATTAATGTTTACCATGAGATGAATTTATCTCTTCTTCAGGTTTTCAGGTTTCTTCTATACCAAAAAAAAAAAAATTGTAGCCAAACGCGTGGCAAAACGTTAAATTGTCATTTTTATGTAATTTGTTTCTTGTTTTTGTTTTTTCAAATATATTTTTTGTCTTTTTTCAAATATATTTTTTGTCTTTTTCATGCTCCTATTAACATTCAACCAAAGTACATTTTGAAAAAAAAAAAACAAAAACAAAAAATCGTAGTTAAAGATGAACGTTATGTAAAGAAAGCGCCAAGAAATGAATTATGTTTAGAAATAAATGTTGGCACAACATAAAAAAAAGTTTTATTTGTTTTTTTTTTTTTGATTCTCCTTCGTACAGGTTAACTGCTATTTTGTTAAAAAAAAAATTATAGTAGTTAACATTTGTTTTTTAATTTTTTTTTTCATTTTCATTTTCTACTTATTTGTAGAATCCATAGAATCCATAGAATTCATATAGAATCCAACAAGAGGTGAATTTAAAAAAAAAAAAAATTAAAATTTTTTTCATAGACGGCGACAATATTGTTAAACGATTCGCGTGGCGTCTAACAGTAGTCTCGCATTAATTTTAGGTAGGTAAGAAACAGATTATGACTATGACTATTTGTTTTTTTTTTTTTTTTTTTTTTTTCAACTATTTGTTACTTTTTTGCAATTTGAAGTTGTCATTATTATTATTGTTGTTGTAATTATTATTATTAGTGTCTTTTTTTCGTATTACATAGTTGGTACTTGGTGCTTGTGCTGAATAAATTTAGTTTAGATAAACTTGTATAACTGGTACAATTTCTAGGAAACATTTTTATTTTAAAAGTCAAATGTTAAAATAATAAAAACAGAAAAAAATCTTGTAGATACAATTTATGATTTGAAACGAAGATACATAATTTTATAAGTACTAGGTAGTACAGGAAAAATGCTATTTTTTTTTTTTTTGGAATTAATATAAATTTGTTAAAATTAAATATTCATGAGTTTTTATTTTTTTGTTTTTTTTGTTGTGGTTGGAAATTGGAATTAGTAAAAATTGTTTGTTATTTTTTTTTTTTTTTTTTATTTTGTGAACTAGAAAACATTAAATTTAAGTGACGCCAACGATATATCACCCGCCATAAAATTTAATCACCTGATTTATATTATTATAATCATATGCCTACGTATATTTTTTGAATTTTTGTGGTTTTTTTGTTTTTATTTTTTTTTTTGGTTTTAAGATCAAGTTTTTGTATTTAACTTTAGTTAAAATGCAGAATATGGAACACTTTCAATTTTCTAATGTTAAACTGAACATTTCAATTTTCTAATGTTAATTAAAGGTAATGAATACAGTGTAACTGATAGTTTTTTAAAAGTTGTAATAAAATTTGTAAGACTTTTCAAAAGCAGTGTAATATTATAAGCGTACTGATGAGTCCAGTAATATAAGAGGACGAAACACTCCTAAACATTTTATTCAATAGCAGTATATAAGTTTAACCAAAAAAGATCTGATATTCAATGTTAACAAATGATTGGGTTCGATTAATTAAATGCAACAAGGGGATTATCAATGGAATTAAATTACACGAAAAGATTTTTTACTCATTGAAATTTCAAGATGAAATGTTTCAGGGACGTATTAACATAAAGTCAGTCTGTAATTGTCTTTTTTTAACCTAAAAGCAAAAGAACCAGCTAAAGTAAACTTACAGAACTGAAGAAGGATGCACATGAACTGAACTGAAGAAATAAGGAGGACTATTACAATAAGTAAAATTTTAATTTCCTTTCAATAATATTCTCTATCCTATAGCAAAGTGTATTACATATTTCCATCAGGTTATACTTTAGTTGATATCTGACTAATGGCATATTAATTAAAATGTCGAACTTAAGTGCAAGGTCTCGGGTTCAAATCCTATTCAGGTCATATCTAATAAAACAAAAATATCGTAAAATTGTATAATTGTATAATATCGGAATAGTTTATATCGTAATACAAAATAAAATTTTTGTAACAAATATATATAACTCTTGTGTAATATAATAGATGGCGCATAAAATTTGGCATTTGTGTATTCATAATCTTATACAATAGCTACAGTCAAGTAATCAACGGCTTAATAAATATAACCATTACAGAAAGTCTAGTGTAAATGTCCTAAACTACTAAAAGAAGTGGAAAAACAATAAAAGAATAATTTATTTGATATTCAATATTTCACCTTAGTTCATTATGAACGAAATTTAAAAATAAAATTGTATTTCTTTGACTTTTCAACTAATTCCACTTCAAATTAAAAAAAATTTCTTCAATTAAAAGAAATTTCAAAAATAAATTTTCAATATTATTGAATTTTCTACAATTTCTCCATTGCATTAAAAAAATTTTCCTCAATTAAGTCCCAATAAAAATTTAAATTAATTTTGATATCAAACACTAACCGTATTTTCCAAAATATTTTCAAAATTAATGCAATATCATATAGTACCTATAGTTTAAAATGAATTAAATTTTCAAAATCATATTGTATTCATTGAAAATTAATTAAAACCTATAGATATAACTAATTAGGTTCATTTTGGAAAATTCCTTTAAGAACACCGTTTTTAGATTATTAATAATAATCTTTTTCATATCAATTCAGAAAATTTAATTGCGAAATTCCAATTAATCCATAATATCCAATATGTATCTGTAATAAAATCCAATATCCATAAAACCGATGCTCAATTTTTGGTTCTATACAATTTTAAAGTCCAACAAAAGAATCTTGGTATACTTTTTAAACATTTTTACTGTTCCAGTATCCAGTAAAAGATAAAATAGCCATAAGCTAAAATGGTTTTATCATAAGGATCAACTAATACCCACAAAAACCAAATAAACTCTAAATTTACTTTAATTTGATAATTTGCACAGCAAAAAATTGGTACCCGAATATTCAAATAAAATTTCTTCATCTTCATGATTATATTCGGATTGCAAATACAATTTTACAATAAAAATGTTTTCAATTTTTAAATTCAATATTGCGTAACAAAATAAAGGTGTCAATTAAAGGTTTTTATTTTATTTATTTTTTAAACCATAATAAAATTAACTTCGAAAATTCGAAATCGTTTAAAACTACATAATTTTTTTTTTCAAAACAATTAATCGGTTCACTCAATTAATAAATAAAAAAAAAAAAAATTAAAACGTTTTTAACCTATTAAAAAAAAACTTTTTTTTAAAAAATTAAAGAACGGTAATCTTTTAAAATGTTGCTTGTATTTAATTTTTTATCGCTACCTTTTTTAGCAACAAAATGAACAACAACAAAAAAAAAACAACAAAAACAAAATTAGAAAGGTGGTCAAAATTTAAAGTCAATTGTAGGTGTTTTACTATACTTAATTTTTTAAACTTCACTTAACAACAACAATAACAACGACAACACCACGAAAAAAAAAAAAAGAGCTGAATCTATTTACGTTGGTGTCACAATAACAAAACATTAACAAGAACAACAACAACTATAATAATAATAATAATAATAAAAAAATTAAAAAAAAGGGAACGCAAACGCCCCCATTTATTTGATATTTAACATTAATAATAAATGCTAACGCTATATTTCTTTTGAATATTTTATGAATACAAAAGCAACAACAACAACAACAACCGTAACAAAAACAATTAAAAATTCTGATCTACTATCATCAGTAATATTAACATCTGAAACTCAACTCATAAAATGCTATACAAATATGTATATATATATTTGTTATTTTAATAGTTTTTTCAACACTTGTGGCTCACACGACCGATCTATTCAAAAAAAAAAACAAAAACCAACAACAACAAAAAGTTACTAATGTTATTTGTTGTTTTTTTAATTGTATAGAAATTGAAACTAAATTTTTAGAATGTTTTCAAAAACCTTTCGAAAAAATGTTTTTATTAGTTTCAATCTGTTCGTCCGCCCGTTCAAATGTTTACAAAAACTTTTACACTATTTGAAATAGAGAAAAAAAATTATTTAACTACAGGTAGGTATTGCAAAATAAAATAATTTTATGAAAGAAATTTTTTCTGTAGCCCTACCCGTTACGGAGCTTCAACTCTCCAAAGTAGAGAAATAGCCCAATTATGTATATTTTCAATCCAATCTGAAAACGGTAAAAGATAACTTTATTAAAGTAAGCTTTATATAAATTAATGGCTTAAATGTATAGAATTGCCATACGATACTAAAATATACCGTTATGACAAACTCAGTTTTAGAAAAATCTTTGGTTCCATACATCTTCTGGAAGGCTTAAAATACAGACAGAAAACTTCAATATTATATTTCAAGATATGTTAAAAGTTTTTATTAAATTTAAAGGGTTCTTAAAATTGAATAAAGTGTCTCTCAGTGTTAATAAATTTTGCTTAGATAATAAATATTTAAGAGAAATTACAAATTTGGGTGGAACCCTGAAAAAGAAGCTAGAACATGAACATTTTCGGAGGAGGGTGGTGGGATTAGATCCTCAAGAATCATCATAAGTTTGCTTAGTAAAAATTTAGGAGCCTTCTCCATTAAAGGGCTACTAGGACTTAAAAATTAAAAATTTCTCATTTTTATGAATCAGTCACTTAGTTAACAGTGTATATATTTCCAAAATTAAACGTTAACATTAAAGTTCCAACATTATATTTCGTACTTGTTAACAGGTTTTTTTGAGTGCATTGGGATTATATTTTAAATATTGATTTCATTATTGTTTATAGCTGGCTAATACACGGTGCGCGTTGCTGCGCCTCTCAATAGAAGTTTAGTTTAAGTTGATGTCACTGCAAAAGTTAACATAAAAATTGCACATGGTGCAAAAGTTTAAAATGTTTTAAACGATTTTGCTTGGATTATTCTAGTAATTTTTTAAAGTTCCTGTAATCAAAAAAGTACTAACTACTTTCCAAAATTGGACATAATTTAATTCCAAAAATTTTTTTTTGACCAATCGTAGGACCGACATGTTTTACCAAACACCAAGCCTGCTAAGAGACTCAAATCCATTTTCAAGGTGCTTCTCGCAAACTAAATTTGGACTCAACCGGTCAAACCTTTTCTAATTAATAATCAACAAAAAATTCTTTGTGACTTTCTCTTTGGCCAAAGCAGTACAGCGCAAAATTGGACATAATTTACTTCCAAAATTTTTTTTTTACAATCGATGGGTTAGCAAATTCCAAAACTGTTAATAGTGTCAACTCAATTTTCAAGGAGCACCACGATTTTTTTTGGTACCCAAAACCCCTATATACAAATTTTCATGAGAATCGGCTGAGCAGTTTAGGAGTCTGTTCGACACATACATACAAACAAACAAGAAACAAACTTTCGCTTTTATATATATAGATTAATAATGAATTGATGAAATAACAAAATTGTAATATTATCATTTATTTTTATATATGTTTTTTACCCTAAACTCAATATGAAATACTATATAATTTTGAAAATGTGCATTTTTAAAAACCCTTGGTTTTTTTCATCACTTGTTTAAAACAAGAGCGAGAAAATTGAATGACCAAAATAATATGAACAATATTGAATATATATGTATACTAGAATATGTGCATTTCAGTATGCATATTTAAAAACTGTATTATCTAAATTATGAAATAAATGCTAATAAAGTGCTGGACAATAATGAAAAATAAGAACAAAAACGAAAACAACAACAACTATAATGAAAAATTAACAACAATAGCCCCAATGATTATAACCAGTTGGCATATATCTATTATTTAATGTAATTAAAAACAATTTAAATAGATGATAATTAAAGGCACCGTTTTTAAAATGTTTTAATTTTTGTATTTTTTTTTTGTAATTTGTAATTTGACGCCATCACAGTATCATTCAACATGCATATAGTCATCTTTATCAATTATACTGACAGTGTAGAGTAATAATCATCTCATGATTATCATTGTTGTATCGCACTTTATATTAAAATCATTATTAATTTAAAATAATTTAAAAAATAAGAGTGAGCTGAGTTCATGAAATTCGTGGAAATCAATGAAAAGATTCATTTAACAATTGGTTATTTTTCAGAAAAATATGTGTGCATTTGTATATACATATTTATAAAGTTATAGTATAAACAGGGTATCCCAAAAAAAAAAATTGAAAATAAAACTGTTTTAATTAATTTATTCCCTTTTCTAATGTAGTTAAAAGGACTTCGTACAGAAAGGAGTGGCATGGATCACACCAACACAGTTAGGGTAATTATAGAATAGTCTGAATGGCACCTTCTACCATTTATTCTGTTCATAAACTTCAAGTGAACGCGGTTAAACGTATGGCAATATGAAATGCATTGAGAAAGAAAAGAATATCCGATATTTTAGCATGACAAATTGAAGCAATGTACGAGAGTGCAGAATTAGCCGTTACCACATATGTTGGAGCAAGACATGGATGTCAACTCTCACCACTACTGATCAGTTGTAATGCTGGGTTTCACAGTGATTAGAGTACCAACCTTTCATGCGAAGGCCTAGGTTCGAATCTCAGTGAAAGTGAAAAAACTTTTCTGATTTTCGACTTGACTCAGCTACCATTGGGTTAAAATTAAATAGCTTTCAAGTTTATAATTATATATCTCTAATAAAGAATACTTTAATATAACAATATAAACAAATACAAACCATGTAGAATTATGTCTATTGAAAATCTAGCTGTTTCTGCATGTTATAACTGCTTCTAATCATCAAGCGTAGAAAACTAAGTTACTTTGGTCACATAATAAGAGATCCTAAATATGAACTACTCCAGTTAATAATACAAGGTAAAATAGAAGGAGAGAGAACCATAGGTAGAAAACAAATCTCATGGCTTAGAAAAATTCGAAACTGGACAGGTATTAACACAATAGTAGAATTAGTACATAGTGCACGATACAGAGAAGAGTATGTCAACATCATTGCAAGTCTACAATAACATGTGATCGCTTTTTTTTTTTTTGCGAAGGTTGATGGAAAGCATTGAAAGCCGCCCAGAATCACTGTACGGGGTTCATCTGAGGAGTGTTGGACTTTAACCAACTAAAACCACCCACCTTTTTTTAAAACCAAACTTGGTATGGACCTTAAATACAAATGTATTGTTTGGTTTTTAGGATCGGGATTGGGAAGGAAATTAGGATTAGGATTAGGATTTAGGAGTTTGAATTATGATGGATAAAGGAATTAATTTAAAGGAAAGTCATGAAGATCATCTTATCATCTAGTAGTGAACTAGCAGCTGAAGAAGAATAAGATCTGGAACTATCTCATTTTTAAATTGTTTGTGGAATTCATTAACATCAATTCAAATAACACGAATATAATATGACCCCCTTGTCCAACATGTAATAATGGTATAGAAAAGCTTGTTAGCCTAGCAGTTGGACAGTTAGCGCTTAAAAAAAAAAAATTCGCTCTTGAAATATATGAAGTTATATATAGGAGCCAGGCTATTCAAAAATTGGAATCTCCCCCTTAAACTAGAGCACCTTCATTATACGAATGACAGATATATTTCATTGGTACATAGACTCTGCGATATCCAACACAAAGCAGATCAACTCCCTCCAGCAGCATGGAAAGTTGACTTAGACATCAACACAGATAAAACCAAGGCCATGAGAGTGAATTACAGCAATACGGATAGAAAAAATGTTCAGAGCTTCTTCTAGGTACGAAATATCAATACAATTGTCACAGAAAACCCAACAATACTGTTAAAAATCTAATAATACATTTTTGAATATTTACTCTCTTGAGACACTCTATTGCAAATGTCAATTGAAATATAAAAACACGAAATATATAGTTCAGATTTAATAAAATTTATCTTAAATTAACAAATTATTTTAATTTTTCTGAATATGATAAAGGCCATATTCTGTTATTCTATTATTTTTTTTTTGTTTTTCATTTAATTTTAAAACTATGGTCTGGTTTTTTTTTTTCGGAGCTTAATCAGTCTGGAAATTCAAAAAAAAAATTAAATTTTTCTTACTCTTGTTATTTTGTAAGACAACCTAAAATAAAAACGACAAATTGAATGACTCAAAAAAAATAAGTGAATAAAAAACAGTGAATTAGTTTAACAATACATTACTTGACTTTGTTTAGTAATGAAGTAATAAAGTAAGCTATAAAAAAAAAAAAATAAACTGACAAATAAAAATTATTTAAATGTTGAAATTGAACTTTGTAAACTGTCGTTGAAGGCCATCAATCTTTGTTTAGAATTTAAATTCATTTGTTTTTTTTTTTTTATCTTTTAATTTCATTTTAAAAAAAAAAAGAGACACGCGACCCCAACGGAATTTGCAAAATAAATTTTATGAAATATATACATATATATATATATATATATACACAATTTTTTAACACTACTGATGAAATTTAACACCATTATTATTATACCAACACTTCCCATTATCACTTTAAAAAAATTTAAAACATTTTTGTGTGAAGGGACTATTGTTGTAAGAATTAAAAATTTTTTTTTTTTGTAATTTTTTTTTTATTTTTTTTGTATTTTGTAATCAATAAAATGAATTTGTATTGGAAAAATTTAATTAGTAAAATTTTCAGACAAAAAATTAAATTAAATTTTTTATAATTTAATTCTTTTAGATCTGCTTTAGTTGGTTGGAAGTTCATCGACATTAACCAGATGCCTCAAATTCAGAATTGAGCAAACTTTTTTTATATAAATATACAAATGAACGTGGAGTGTGGAAACAAATACAATATAATTGATGGGATCAATACCTTATATTGGGTATGGATTTGTAATTAACTAAAAGATGCATTAATATGGGATTGTAAAAATTTTGTACATTTTCATACCACGTGTATATCAAAGTGACACTTTAAACATTGAAAGATGGATGGATGGAAATTCATTGAAATTTTTAAAAACGGGAATTGGTTGTAGCGAACAGGTGAATATTAAATAAAAACAAAATTAATAAAATTGAATTGCAATATAATTAAGCGTAATAAAGACAACTTTGTTTCCCTACTAAGAGAGGAAAAAACCTTCAAATGGTACCTGAAATACTAATCCCTCCGGCAGTGTGAGATTTCTACTCACTTAAACAACCTAACTCTGTTGCCAAAATAATGGAATAAGCACCCTAGTTGCTTCTGCAGTATAATCGCTAAAAAGTAGAGACAAGACATAAATGTCTATCAAGGTTTGAATGGGTAGCCCAAAAGGTATAAGTTGACTCCTTTTTTGAATTTTTCTAAATCAATAGATATAAAAATATTGGGAAACATACATAGGGGTAATGTGTTACACAATTTGGAGGTGCAACTTAAAAAAAAGTGCCTAAATTTCAGAATTCTGGTTTAAAAAAGCTCTAATGTATATGAATGTACTGCTACCCGTGAGTTATGGCGGTAGGGTTTGATTTCTGGCATAATATTTTTATAATGCTAAATAGTGACTGGGGTTCCTATGGTAAACTTCAAAACTCGGTGGAAGTTATCTTAAAAATAAGAAACCATATAAATGGTGAAATCCCCAAGAATTATATCGACTTGGTTCAGGAGGTTTCACCTACAAGAAATAATAATACTAGAAACATCAAGCAAAATTAAAATATGAACTTATCTTAACTTAAGCACAGCAGATAACAAGTAAGTAAAAGGATACTGTATAAGTTATAAGACGATATAGTTAAAGAAAAACTTAGGCTGTCTTAAGCATTTAAATTTATCCTATTCTAAATCCTTAAAGACTTAATTTTCGCAAAAAAAATTAATTTTTTAATAAGAAGAACTTTTAGCTGTTAAAAGTCTATTTTAAAAAAAATAAAATCGTTTTTAACAAGTTTCAAACAATTATAAGAGTTCAAGAGAGGAGTCAACTAAGTCTTTCTTGATTTCTCACTTAATGCTTAATAAAATTACATGCCTTCCCACAATTTTTCTTGTTCAGTATACTGTTTAAAAAGTTTTAGCAGGTTAACCCTTTGCTCTGGGTTGTGATGGATCCAGTTTAACCCTTAACCCTTAATTAAAATACATCTCTCAGCATCACTCTTCTCATTCAATATACAGTTTAAGGAGTTTTGGCAGCTTAACCCTTTGCTTTGAATCGTGATAAAGGTGGTTTTAGACAGTATAAGCTACCGGGATCCTTAGTTGTAATAACTACTAGGACATTATGATTTTCCAAAGCCTTTTAATCTCTTCTCTTCCTCCCTTAGAAAACAAACTGAAATTTTTCAAAAATTTTTAAATTCCAGTGGTGCTATAATTTCTGATTAAATATCTCGAAGTTTCATGTAAAACCATCAATTAAAATTGCAAAAATTTTTAAACTCTTTAAATTCAGCATTCATTTACTTTTAAACTGCAATACAATGGTAAAATTCATTCAATTATTTAAAGACGATATCACAGAAAAAACTCCGTTTTAAATTCAACCGATGCTTTACAATAATTTTAATATTTTATTTTACCCAATCTTACATCGAACCGAAGAGAGGAGTGCCCTAATCCTTATGGAAATATGTAGTCTAGCATGATTTTTTTTTTTGAAATAATAAAAAAATATAATAGTAAACACTTGCTTCGTTAATTTTTTAATCAAAAAGTAATCTCAACAATTAAAAGTACTTATACCATATATATATTATATTATAGTTTAGTATTTGACAAACCATCCAATCGTACTATTTTTTTTTTTTATAATTATCTATAGTACATTTTTGTGTGTTTGTGTGCAATGTATGTGAGGGACACTTTTTTTATTTTTTAATTTTTAAATACCTAGAGTTATTATTTCAGTATTATAATTAAAATAATTTCATAATTATTGTAGATAATAATAATAATGATACTTACTACTTAGTATTAATTCAGTTTGGTTGTCCCAGGATAATAAAATTTAAAATAAAATGTTTGTTGGTATATTTGTAACTAAAGATATTAATTTACATAAATGAAGGTAAAAATATCATGCAATATTATACACCTTTTCTAATTCATTATTTAATATATATATATATATATATATATATATATATCATTGTGAGAATTTTAAAATTTTAAATGAATCAACAGATTATAATAGAAATGTACTTATGCTTTAGAATGCTTTTGATTATTCTGAACTAAAATAAAGTTTTAAATATAAAAACGATTTAATTGTGGTATTGCAGGATTTATTCTACCGTATTATTGTGTCGTAGATCATTTTGCATACAAGCACATAGTTTTATTTCCCAATGATTTTTTTTAGTTCAAAATCTTATTTTGACTAAAAATTTCCACAAAATAGTTTAGAATACAGTTCTAATTAACCAAATTCTGAATTTTCAAATGATTCATTCTTAAAAGGCTTCTGTAAAAAAATAAAGCCTTTTTAAAGGAACTCTAGAGCTTTCTAAAAAATCTGTGGTATACTGACCTAATCTACAATTCCAAGTCCTTCTTTAACATTACACTTTAAGACCATCATCGTCAATACAAAAACCTATAATTTTAAGAATATTTAACTTTTAGAAGTATCATAATTTCATTTTTACAAATTCATTACCCTATATTTATTTTAGGCCGGGCAAACTC
This sequence comes from Dolichopus griseipennis, assembly GCA_963082915.1. Taxonomy (NCBI): domain Eukaryota; kingdom Metazoa; phylum Arthropoda; class Insecta; order Diptera; family Dolichopodidae; genus Dolichopus; species Dolichopus griseipennis. The sequence continues at coordinate 25,083,224 of OY720445.1, read as the reverse complement.
ACAAAGCTCTTTAGTTAATGGAAAAAACAAAGAAAACTTATGTTTTGGCAAGCTTTTTAAACTTAACAGCAATACACAAAATGAATCAAGTGTTGCCGTTTTACATTTATAGTGTATTTATAATGTCAAATCGAATTGACGTTATAAATATAGTTTTGTAAACAGAATTATAATAGTTTTATAACCTATAGTTGTAAAATTTAATACCACAAATATACATTTTCCATTTGTTTTATTTGTCTCTTTCTCTCTCTATTCCACACTCTACCTCAATTACAATGTAAATTATTATATTACTCTTGTGATAAAAAGAAAGTTCCGACAAAACAGTAAAATGAACATGGGGACATGTGATTACGTTAATGGTTTCTAATAATTATATTATAATATATTATGGGGTCTAATATTCATATCCTAAACATAAACTATAAAATATTATTATTATTGTTTGTTATTATTTTTTAAAAATGTATAGTATCCATCTAATAAATTATCTCTCTATCATTACCCGCCCACTTTTTTTTTAAAATAAAAATATAATATATATATACACATATATACATATATATATGGAATATATAATTTATTTACCGTATTCTTGGGGATTATTTCAATATTTTTTTTTTAAAATGATATGAAAAGTGTTTACGGTAAAACACAAGATAAGAATTGGATAAACCACTATACTACCATTTATAACTGTTACCATATTTATTTTAGTTTATTTAAAAATTTTACTATTTTTATAACACTTGAATTTTTAATTTGTTTGATTGTATGCATGGATGTGTGTGTGTGTTTCAATGTTAATTAATAGATGAAAAAAAAAATTATTACTGAACTTAACAAGGGTTTTTTTTATATTCATTTTTATTTGAATTTTTTTTTTTAATTTTAAATTAATACTTATATACTATTTTGTTTATAAATTACCTGATTTCAAAACCAAACTTGTTTTTTTTCTTCAACTTTTGTAAAACCCCCCAGTAAATAAACCAGAAAAAAAAAAACTAGTCATTATGGATCCCAAAGGACCGATAGAATACATTAAGTTTTGGTGATTAAAACAAAAAAAAAAGAAGTGAAAAAAACCTTTAAATTCATTGGTCTAATAACTGTTTTTTCTTTTGAAAAATTTTCAAAAAAATTTTAAAAAATGTGCCTATATATTTTCACTCTGTCCGCTTGTCTGTTCGTCGGTAAGGGGGATTATAAAACTTCAACACTTTCAAAACGTGAATGAAATAATTTGCAATAACATTTAACAACAGCAAAGCTACAATCCCCCAAAATTTCGAAGGAGCTTTTATTTACATTTTTATTACACAAGTTCCTTAAACTTTCTTCAATCTGAAAGTGACAAATTACAGCCCTGCTTGGTAACGCTTCAAAAATACATTGTAGTACGTATCTAATATGTTTTGAAATGATAGTCAATGCATATGTCAAAAAATTTAGTGATTCTTAAAAAGAAGTGTATTTTTATGTCATATATAAGAGGAGAATGACGTATCTAATATGTTTTGAAATGACAGTCAATGCATATGTCAAAAAATTTAGTGATTCTTAAAAAAGGTTGGTTTTTATGTCATAGATAAGAGGAGAATGATAAAGAAGAAGTAGTCAGTCTATTGGATACATCAAAGAAAAGAACTTGCATTGTAAAGTATTAAAATTTTATAAATACTAACAAAACTCGTGTTTTTTAATAAGTGAACACTACACTATAGTGTTGCCATACAGTATTTTACCTTATCGTATGGAAAACTTAATTTTGGCAAAGTTTTTGACCTCTTTTATTTATCAAATATGTTATGCTAGAAACCTGAAATTTTTAAAAGGAATTGGAAATTAGTATTTAGAATTTTAAAAACCGGTTCGTCCCTGAAAATAATTAATAATATTAGGAATAACTTACTTTATGCATCCCATACACGATGAACCAGGTTTTCAAATTGGTACATGTACTTCCGAAGTTGAATTGTGTATGAGCAAATTGAAAGACAGTTTTGAATATTAAAAAAATTGATGGTTCGAAGATAGATCGGATAAGTGTGTGGTATGGCTTGTAAAAATGTCCGCGTACCAAGTTGAAAACCATGGTCTACCGTGTATGGGGTGCATTAGAACATTATTTAATTTTGAAAAATGTACTTTTTTAAAAATCTTTTTTATCCCATTGCACTTCTTATTAACTTAAGTATTAACTTAGTTTTTGTTATTCCTGTTCCAGAAGATATGTTCAATGATACACGACTTTCATGACTTTCATTTTTTATCTATGACACCAATAATGGTAACATTAACTTAATTAGTCAAACTTTTTGTTTTTTTTTTCAATCCATATTATATCTATGTTTTCTCTAAAATTAACAAGGTTTAAAGTGATGATGGTTCTGGTTTAAAAATTTTTTTATTTTGTATCATTCCTATGATTAACATTTTTTATTCCATTTTTTCTTTATTTAGTTTAATTTAAACTTTAAATTGTATCTTTAAGATACTTCAGAACCAAAAAAAAAACAGAACTAAAAAAACTGTGCTTTGTTTTAAGAATTTAAAAATGATAAAAATTTATTCAAATGATTTCGTTAGTTGTTTTTTATCAAATTCAATATATAAGTATATATATATATAGTGATGTTCAATCGCTGAATAGAATAGAAATAAAGAATAGAACAAAGGATAGGAAAGAATGAGATGGAAAAGGAAAGAAAGAGTTCATTTGATTATGAGTCATAATATAATAAATGAACATTTACATTCACTTTAAAGTATACAATAATCAATTGGTTTAAATTTTTTGAATTATTTTTTTTTTGTTTTTTCTTTTAAATTGAAAAAAAATTTTCCCTAAAAAAGTGGTGAAAAACAAAAATAATATTCACCTTTTTTACTTAAAAACTTTTTTTTTAAGAGAATTTATTTCTAAAAAAAATCTTCTGCTCGTTTGATGATTTTTCAAAAAAAATTTAAAAAAAAATTTAAAAAAAAAATTAAAAAAAAAAAAAAAAAAATTTCCAAATTTAACTTATTGGAAAAATTCTTTGGTACGTACTCTGAATTAATCAATTCGCACAGTTTAATACTAACTTAAAAAAATACACACACACACACACACAAAACCAAACAAATAAAAAACTGTAGAAAATTTAGAAAGAGAAAAAAAATACATAATATTAGAATAGAGATAGAAAAAAAAAGGTCAATCTTTAAAATTGAATTTCATCAAAAAAAATTGCCTCTGTACAAAAGTTGAAGGAAGCACAAAAAAAAAAACAATACAGGTGTTTTTTTCAAAGGGCTAAATATATATAGAACCAAACTAAAAAAAAAAAAAAAGGAGTTATATTCCTGGAAGGATTCATCATATTTTTGCGTATATAACCTAATTGTTTTGTATATAAATTTATTTTGCGTTAAATTCCAAAACATTTCATAAACAGATGAAAATATGATGACTTGATTATCGATACATATTTTTAATTTTCAAAATAATGCCAAACCTTTTATAACCTCAAACTTTACCAGGCTCAGTACTTCAATATATATAAAATTAAAAAAATTTAATAATTTTAGCGCAGATCTTTAAAATATTAAAGATTTAGGTGCAAAATAAATTTTCCAATCTATATACAGAATCCTTCTAAGGTCATCTTCTTGTTTGATGGTAAGTGGTTCATTTTAAATAATCCAGTGAAATTATTTTCTTTATCCAAAATAATCCCACCTCCCAAATCCTAACCCTAATTTAATTCCCGATCTCGATCCTATTTATTTTTGAAATATGTATTTAAGATCCAGTCCAAATTTGATTTAAAAAAACGGGGTGTTTTTAGTTGGTTAAAGTCCACCGCTACCCAGGTGAATCCTGTACAGTGACTCTAGGCGGCTTTCGTTGCTTCGATCAACTCTTTAAAGAAAAAAAGATTGTTCAAGAAAAGTTAACCCAGTATCTGCATAATCATAATTGGTATAGAAAACGAGCACTAAGGTAACAGACTACTTAGTTATCGATTGTGAAGTTAAAATAATTAGTCAGTCTGAGGATTAAATTACCATTTACTTCCAAGTCCTTGAAGTTCTAATTTAAAACCCTTTTTATATATCTAATATTGAAAATGTTCAAGAAAGCTCTTAGATCTCTCAAAAAAATATTATAGGATTAACTAAATTTCTATCAATATAATACCCATAAAGTCTATACAGGAAACATTTAAGAAAAGTTTTGTCATTTTTAAAAAAAAAACTTTAAAAGCTATCTTAATTCTTATTGGTTTAATTTTTGTTTTTTTTTTTTTCAAAAATTTTTTTTTAAAAAACCAAAAAAACTTGAAAAAAAACAACAAACACAACATAGTGTACACCCATCACATAAACATATATCTGCTTAAGATTATTTTAACAGATATACATATACATATTGATATATCCATGTAGTTGTATATAATTTTCTGAAAATCTGATTAAAAATTCAGAATGAGTTTTCCTGGACATGAACGTAAAAACTTAAAAAAAAAGGTAAGAATTTAAAAAAAGAAAAAAAATTAAAAAGAGAAGAATATATAAAAACAACAATAACAACAAAAAACGAGGAAGATTATAATTGCCACTGTCAACTCTTTGAAACCAGTAGAAATCCATTGTAGCGTTTAAAATACAAAATTTTTCATAAATTTCATTTATTTCAGCCTCAGGTGCTAAGACATTTAACAATCCCAAAAACTGGGGCGAATTATTTTCATTGAAGCGGTTTGTCTTGGTTTGGCCATTTTAAATTTTAACCTCGTAGTCTGAATAGTTTTAGAGCAGTCGAGTAGAGAACTTTGTGTGGCAGCGCTCCAAAAATGGGCTCCAAATATTTTAAAACTTTTCCAAAAGGTATAGTTCTACCAATTTAATACATATTTAAATTTGTAACCTTCTGGTCCTGTTAGTTGCAAAGAACTAAACTCCGGTTGCAGCAACCTATATGAAAGCTACACTAAACTTACTCTGATCAATCTCAACCTTTGAAAATACGCTTGCTTTTTTTCTTTACGTGCCTTTGTTTTTAAAATTAACTTCGAGGTGTGATTAGTTAGTTCTACAGACACGCAAGCAAACATGGTTCAATAATTGTATCGGAGTTAGCCGGAGCCGTGATCTGATTTTAAGTAAAAGGAATATGAAGCGTACAATTTATTTTAACAACCCTTTGGAACTTGGAGAAGTTTTAAAACACTAGCTCTTTTAGAGTTCGGATTATCATGCTAACAAACGGATTTAATTTTAAGTACAAACAATAGGAAGCTTTTAATTTATTTTAAAAACCCTTTGGAACTTGGATAAATTTCAAACCCCTAACTCTTAAAGTGTTTGACTGACGGACTGACAACTCATGCTGACAAACGGACGTGTACAAATACACACACAAGTTAATCGATTTACATTGCAATGGCGATCCGACCCTTACACATAAGTCAATGCGGAGTTACAAACGGAGAAGTAATTTTAATATACCCATCACTGTTTTCACAGGTATTAAAAAAAAAACAAAATTTAAAACAAACTAACAATTGAAAAGTTTTTTTTTTAATTCCTTAAAACTTTTTTTTTTTTCAAACTATAATAGTTATCAGAATTAGTATTTTGATTTTTCTTTTACAATCGTGTCTTAAGCTATTATTGTTATTTACATAAAAGTATATATGTATATATATATATATCCAGATATTAAATACTAATTCCGAACTGCGTAATGTTTATTTTGAAATTCTAATGAAATCTAAATCTGGAAAATCTTAAGATAATAGTTTTAAATTAGTTTCGATTTTACCAAAGAAGCGTTTAATCTATTTAAAAAAAAAAAAAAAAAACCAATTATATTCTTTGATCAGAACTTTTTAATAACGGTATCTAAATATCTAAAGGCATAATTTTATTTTTTTTATTTAAAAATTAAAATTGCAAATTTGTTATAAATTATATTAATATTAATATCCAAGAACTTAATTATCCAAGAAATCGATCAAAAGAAAATCAAAAAAATAATATTCTTGTTTCTTTTAGCCATTATTATTTATCAATTCTTTATAATTTGAATAAAATATTAATTAAATGGTAGTATAGAATGCATTTTACTTTTTTAATAACGTTTAATTTAGAATTTTTCTTTATTTTTAACTAAAGTTAGATTAGTAGTGATCTCTCCTTTCTTAAAGTTCTATAATGTGATCAAAAGACAATCACATATGCTCATCACTACACCGTTGAATTTGTAAGACTGCCTACCTCATTTGTTATTTGGACATCGCGATTATAGAATCAGTTACCGCACCTATTGGGTTCTCTTATGTTGATAATTCGTATACGAAAGATTCAAAAAATTTTTGGAAGAACATTAACATATTACTATCTTCAAAATATCTCCCCAGTTTTAGGCCTTCATACTTTAAAAATCATAACTCCCAATCCATACTCAATAGACTTCCCTTCCTTATCGAGATCTCCAAAATCAAAATGTAGGATTTCTTTCAGACTTGGGTTATTAAATAAATAGAGAGTAGAGTTTTGATTGCTTAAAGTGCAGGTATAGTACCCAGAGGACCCGTGAAGGTTTTCGATGTGTTTCTTTTAAATTTTTCACCTATTCTCATAAAAAAAGGTCAAAATCTTCTATTGGAACAAATAATCGAAAAAAGTGTTGCCGCAGTAATATGAATTTGTTAGATTTAAACAATTAACGCTTAAGTTCAAAGTCCCATGACCTAATACATAATATTTTTTACAAGAGAATTGGAAAACTTCATAAGCCACCTATTGCAGCAGAGCATAGTTCCTATAGGTTTTGTTTGTGTAAGACTTTAAAACTCCAAAACCACAACTCTTTTTCAATCCAATTTTAGAATGGGAGCAAATTGTTCAAATGTGTGTAATAAGCAAAATGTACAAAGATACAAATGTACAGGATAGTGATGTAAAACGATTTTAGGTAGTCGAGTTTGGGGAATAACGAATTCTGGGATTATGGGGGATGAGGAAAATAGAAAAGGAAGGGATATTTAGAAGAAATATTCTTATATTTTTTTCAAACTTGTGATAAGAATACATTTGATTTGATAAGAAACTGGTTAAAGAATATTGAAATTACCAAAATGACGGCAATTGATCAATAAAAATCTAAAGTCATCCACTACACACAGAGAATTATCAATGTAAAATCAAAAAAAATAAATATAATTCAACATTTTTCAGCTATAAAATTGCATCATAGGTGGATCATGTTGATTTAATATGATATTTTTATATTCAAAAACCAAAAATTTACCATTTCAAAATAAATAGAAATATTTTTGAATTAAAAGCGTATTCATTTTAAAATTAAAAATATTCCTTTTGAAATAAATGATGCTCTATTTAAAATAATATGAATTTTCCTGTTAAATTAAATTGGTTCTCATGTTAAAATAACATGAAAATGCTATTACATCCACTAAGATCGTGTTAAAATAATATGAACTTTCCTGTTAAATTAAATTGGTTCTTATGTGGGAATAGCATGAAAATGATATTACATCCACCTTGTGATCGTGTTAAAATAATATGAATTTTCCTGAAATTAGTTGGTAAAATTACAGCATTCAACAAGATGGTATATATATAATCTAATGAACCTAACAAAAAATAAAACAATGTTAAATAAAGTATAATATGTTAATATCAGAAAATTATTACTTATGTTAGATATTTCTTTAGAATTTAAAAAAATTTCTTAGCACTTTTTATCTTTTATGTAAAAATAGTAATAGTCTGCAATTTTTTTTTTTAAATTCTTCCAATTTACTGCGCAACAAATGGCTTTTACTTGGATGCACTAGTTGAAAATCAATATCAATCTATATGAAAATTATTATTTAAATCGATGTTTATTATATAAAAAAAATGTACAGTAGGTACTTACTTCTTAAATAATATTTGACTTTAGATAAATCAAATTTTGCTAACAGCTCATCTAACTGGTTAATGTTGTTGTCATCAGTAAAATTTTCTAGATTTAAAACTAGAACATCGTTTAGTTGATTATAACCAAAACAATCCGCAGATGTTCCTGCTTCCACTAAATTAGCAATATTATTATTTTCAATTTGTTCTAATTCGTGATTAGACAATCTTTTATTTATGTATATTTTTATTAAATTTTTTTTTAGTTTTTTATTAAATTATTATTATTTTTATTATACTTTTAACTTCTAGGTTTTTTATTAACTTTTAACTTTAACTTTTAGTACTTGTCGGAAATGCACATAAATATACACTAAACCAAAAACGAAATTCAATAATGGAATAAGCTGTCATAACATTTTATTTTAACACGATTGAACATTGATCTTACAATTTCCAATTTTATTTTAACATGAAAGCAATGTTGATATCAACTTACACATCACTTTTTTTGAATTTTGCAAAAATTCTAATGATTTCTAATAAATTTTACATCGCATAAAATTTTATTTTAACATGATTTAACGTTGATCTTACAATTTTCAATTTTATTTTAACATGAAAACAATGTCAATGTCAACTTACGTCTTTTTATGAATTTTGCAAAAATTCTAATGAATTCTAATAAATTTTATATCGTATAAAATTTCATTTTAACATGATTTAACGTTGATCTTACAATTTTCAATTTTATTTCAACATGAATTTAATTTCAACAGACAAATTAACTTTCAACTTTAAATCAATTATTTTTGAAATTTAAATTCAAAGATAAAGAATGTTAAATTAAATAGAAAATCTTTTACTGCAACCAAATTTAAGAAATTTATTATTAACAATTTTTCATTTTAATTTTACAATGGAGTATTTCTCTGTGTGTATATTCCCAATGACTTTTTAGAAATTTTACTTTCCTTTGATAGTTAATTAGAAATTTCAATCCAATGTCGTATAAAATAGGCCTTAAAAAAATGCTTGTTTTTTTACTCATTCTAATACCCTAAGGTTGTCATTATATCAAGTATTTTTTAATTTTTTAGCGTTAATGACTCATTTAGTAGAAAATAGGAAAAAAAAAAAAAATTGCTAGTTATAGAATAAAAAAAAGAAAACCAATTTTCCAACTCCATTCAAACAACAAGAAAAAGTAAAATTAACGGTACAATCAATTTCAATAATAATAATATCATCAACGTCATTTTGATCATTGCCACCATCATCATTGTGAAATCAAAGACTAACGGAAAAAAAAAAAATTGAATGGCCATTTTCCGCGTTTCTGAAAAGAAAATTATTGAAACTACATTTCTGGAATAAAAAAAATTGAGTGGGAGTGGAAAAATAGGAAAAAAAACTTAGTCTATTTTTTATTCTTTAAATTTTTTTCCTTTTCTTTTATTGTATTTATATATATATGTATATATTCGTAGAATTACATACCATTATATACATACATATTATTGAATTTGTATTTTGATTTTCAATATTAATATACCATAAGAATATTAAAGTCTAATGATCTGAATTATAAGGCTAACTAACAAACCAAAAAATACATTTATGATGATATTATGTGATGGAGGGATGAAAACATTTATACTGCTGTACAAGAAACAATTTCTATTTAATTTTATATTTAAATTACTTATATATTTGTTTTTTTTTTTTTTTATTTTTTTTTACTTTCATTTCAAATGTAGCCAATTAGTTGTAAAAGAAAAAATGATGTATAAAATGTACATTTAACTATATATATATATTGATAAAATTTAAATGATAAAGAAAGGACCTTTTAGTCCTATCAAATAAAAATTGATTTCTATTTAAAAATGCGTAACAAATAATATCCTGTGCGAGTAACGGGAAAAAAACAAAGATAAAAACAAAATAAAAAGTGAAAATAAAAATTGATTAGTCAGTGATGAAATTGATACAAATAATACGAAAATTTTAATCATGATACAGAGTAGTCATTCAGGCCTTGATATCAAGGAGTAAGAAGAAATAGCCTTATAATGTTGCTATAGTTAAGCTAAAAACTCTATTTGTAAGAGCTTTGAAAGCCTGGAATTCATCAAATCATAAGCCTGGAATTCTTGATTTTGTTCATTTATACAGGGTGACCCAAAACGACCGATATGGTTTGAATGCTTAATAACTTTTTAAATTTATTTATATTTTTTATTTTTATTCTAGAATTTTATTCTAGAATTTTGTGAAGAAAACTTGGGGAATCGGAAATGGAACAGTACACAACAGAACAGCGATCAAAAATTACAAAAAGTTATGGAAAATGTACTGGAAAGAGCACGAATGTGCAAAGCCAAAAATGGTCACCACTTGCAGGATATAATTTTTCTACTTAAGCTTAAAATATTCCCCATTACTATACTGTATAACAAAAAAATAATAATATTAATTAACCATTAAATGAAAAAGTTGTTAAACATTCAAATCATATCGGTCATTTTGCGCCACTCTGTACTTAAAAAAAAATATATTGCTGAAATTGAAACATTTTTAACTAATTGTCTATCTATCTTGAAATCGAAAGAATTCTTCACTAAAACTAATCAGAAATCGAATGAATCCATCACTTACTTACATATCTCCTTTCTACATCACTTTTCTCCAACCCTAACGTGAATTACTTTTTTTAATTTATGAAATCCATATAACACTCAAATTTGGAAAAGGGTCTGTCCAACATAGGTGCAAAATTTCGATAAAATGCAAAACAGAGATTTTCATCTGAATGATCCCAGTATTACCTTAACCCTATACAATCTATTCAGCAAATGATCTGTACCATTTATACTTAACGGTACAATCTGCTTCGCCATTGTTGTACAGTGTTGGGTCCTTAATCTTGTTTAATAGAGATTTATTTAATCTTGTTTTATAAGAAAGAGTGTGTTGTTCTTACGATTAACTGTAAAATACATCAAAATTCTTCTATTGAAACTTTTACTTACCTATCGCATCTTTCGAAATTTGTAAGCATTTAGACGTGGATTCAAAAATCATAATTCAGGTAAATCAAATGCAAACAATTTGAATACAGTCTTAAGTTACTTACGTGTTGGAAATAGATTCAGTCTAAATATAAATTTTCAATGAATCATAACCAATGTATCACCCCTGATATTTTGCCAGGTCATTACCAGCAAAAGAAAAAATTAATATTAAAATTGTGCTTCTTTATATTGTAAATTTTTTCTTTAAATAGAGATGGGATATTTTCCGTTTTTTTAAGTAATTTTATACAGGGATGAACTAACTAAATACTTTTTTATTGTTTTTTCTATTTTAGAATCTATAGATATTTAAAAAAAAAAGATAAATGTCTATAATGATGAGTTCATATTTGAATCATAAGAAATAATTTGAATCTATTTATCTGTATCATTTTTCCCCTCTCTTATGTAGTAACCAGGATATCAATAGCAGGATATTTATTTTTAAACAGTAACAGGATAATAAAAGAAACCAAATTAATATTAAAATGTATTTATATATTTGCCCTTCGATTTTCATACTCCTCTGCTTCCCAATAATTTAAAACTGTGATAATTCTTTGAATGTTAATGATGATGGTTTGGTAATACAAAGAAACGAAAGAAACGTCCTCTTTTGATTTAATACAGTTTTTGAATTTTTTTTTTTTTTTTGATTATAAAAAAACAATTTTAGAATTTTAGTTTTTTTTTTCATTTATTAGTCCCAATTTATAATTTACTGAGCTAAGAGGTGAGAATGAAATAGCAAATAAAATTAATTTTCTTTTTCTTTTAAATTACCATTACTTTTTTTTTGAGTAGTAATTAATATGCTATTTCAAGTTTTTTTTTTAACATTTTTTGTTAATTTCATTTCTTTTTTTTTATTTTAAAAGTTATTAATGCTTACTTAAAAAGTTCTTTGTTTAAATGAGAATCACGATTAAATTTGATTTTTGAAATATTATTATGATATTATGAGTGGTATTATTTAAGACTGTAACATAATAACAGACTATTTAGATCAAGATCAAGGTTTTTATACCCGTATGACTATATAGTCCAAGGGTATAATAAATTTGCCATTACGTTTGTGACGCAGAGAAGGAGGGGGGGTAGATATAGACTCAAGTGTATGGATCGGATCAGAATCGAAAAATAAATTGATTTAGCTATGTATGTCCGTCCGTTCGTCCGTCTGTCCGTCCGTCCGTCTGTCCGTCCGTCACCACGATAACTCAAAAACTAAAGGAGCTAGGATCTTGAAATTTTCGCAAATTCGTTTTTTTGCAATAGCCGTCATCACTATTTAAATCCAGCCTTTTTGGTCCATGGGTTCGGGTAGCTGCCATACAACTTCTTTTTTTATATGAGTATTAATCTGTACCTATAACAGCTACGTGTCTGAAATTTTCTAAAAAGCAGTTTAGTTTTATGGCCAAAGTTTCTGCAAAATTTGGTTGGTCTACTGCAGTGGGTTCGAGTCGCTGCCATACAACTTCTTATTTTATATCAGCATTACTCTACACCTAATGAAGCTGGGTGTCTGAAATTTTGCCAAAAACAGTTTAGTGCAATGGCCAAAGTTACTGCAAAATTAGGTTGGTCTACTGCAGAGGGTTCGAGTAGCTGCCATACAACTCCTTCTTTTATATGAGCATTACACTACACCTAATAAAGCTGGTATGTTTGAAATTTTGCCAAAAGTAATTAATGTTTATAATAATAATGATATAATGTTTATATAACGGTCATACGGGTATCCCAGAGTTGACAAAGTCTACTCTACTACACTCTTCCTCGTTTTAATTGAGAAAAGTTGGGATTACATAAAAATTTTGTTTTTGGGCAAATATTTAATTTGGATTTTTAATAATTAAATAATAATATACATTTTTTTTTTAAATTTGGGTAACTGCTCTTTTAATATCAAAAAATTTTAATTAAAATGGTTCAATTTTCCAATCAAACATAAATTTTTTAAAATTGGAAGAAATTCCAAAGTTTTATGATTTTTAAAAATTGGCGAAATTTCTAAACTCAAAATTTGTAAACCATTACACGCAGCTTCCATGGGTATAGAGTAATGCTCATATAAAATTAGAAGTTGTATGGCAGGTACTCGAACCCGTGGACCAAAATGGCTGAAATTCAAACTCGATTTCGTTTTTTGCATAAAAACGAATTTGTGAAAATTTCATAATCCTAGCTCCTTTACTTATTGAGTTATCGTGATGACGGACGGACGGACGGACATACATACCTAAATCGATTTATTTTTCGATTCTGATCCGATCCATACACTTGAGTCTATATCTACCCCCCTCCTTCTCTGCGTTACAAACGTAATGGCAAATTTATTATACCCTTGGACTATATAGTCATACGGGTATAAAAAGTCAGATAAATGAATAGAACCTAGATTTCAAAAACCCTTAGACACAAAATTTAATTGACACTTGGGAGTTCATAAAGAAATAAAGATTGGGGAAACTAAACAACACATATGTGTATAGCACCTTTAGAGGGAAGGGTTTCGAGAACTTTAAACTCAAAATAGAGTCTATTTCAATGATATAAGGAAATATTAAGTTTTTAAAGGCAAAAAAAATGTTAAGTTTTTTGGTTTAAAAAAATTTTTTTTTACGAGGGAATGGAAAGCTCAAAAGCCACCAATTGAAACTGTGTGGTGTTTCTTTGCGTAGTATGCGACTTTAAGACACCAAAACCAGACCATTTTTGAATTAAACTTTAAAAGGGAACCTGTGATACAAATGTACAGTTTGGTTACAGACATAGGGATATGGAAGGATTTGGGAGTATGGTGGAGTTATTTTGAGGGATGAGGGATGGGGAAAATTGGATGGGATGTTTAAAAATGTGTAAATTAAAAATGTTAACCCTTTTTATTTTTGAATTCAACAATAATATAATTTAACAGCTGGGTGGCACAGTGGTTAAGTGCCGACCTTTCATGCATAAGGGCCCGGGTTCGAATTCTAGTGAAAGTGAAAAAACTTTTCTGGTTTTCGACTCGACTCAGTTACCATTCGCCATTGGGTTCAAATTAATGGCATAATCAATAATTAATAATTATAAATCTTTAATAAAAAAATACTTTAATATAAAAATATAAACAAATGCAAAATATAAACAAATAATTTAATTAAATAATATAACTCGCAGATATAGAATACCATATAAGTAAAATATAAAATATTACAATATAAACAAAAAATAGAATTGTAAATATTGAAAATCTAAGACGTTTCTACATGTTAAAAGGCCTAGTACTATCTCATGTTTAAATTGTATGTGGAATTCAATAAGACCAATTCTAATAACACGAATATAATATGACCCCCTGTTCCAACATGTACCTATGGTATAGACAGGCTAATTAGCCTAACAGTTGAACAGTTAGCGCTTAAAAAAAAAAAAAAAAAAAAAAAAAAAAAAAATAATAGTTAAAATATAAAACTGGATTGGAAAACAAGTATAAATTGATTGAACATTGAATTTTAAGATTAACCTTAAACTTGATGATATATACTAATCATTATCAAAAAGTTTTGAGTACTGGAAAACTTAATCGCATTAATAAAATAATACATACATTAATGTAAACACTAAAAAATCTCATTAGTTCCAAATTTTAAAGTTAACATTAAAATGCCCAACTCACAACTAATCTCCTATTAAGTTAATGTCAAAATTAAAGGATTGTCATTGGTATAGGGTCCATTAAGATTAAATTCAAAAATCGAAATCTCAAAATATTACAATCACAATTCTCAAATATTATCTCAGATGATTTGGAGCGAATTTATAAAAATGAGTTATTTCCAAATGTCAGTTTCAAATGTCATACTTATTTGGAACTGATAATTTGAGTCAAATGTGATTTTTTGCAGAATTGTTAGTACAAATTGAAATAATTTTTTGAAAGCACGTAAGTGGGTTATTAATTTAGGATTTAATTTACATGTGTTACATTTTAAGTGTCAAAAATTTACTTAATAAGTAATTTAAATTTTTAAAAAAAATTCAATATTATGGTAGATCAAGTTAAGAACCAAATAAAATTATAAAATATTTATTAAGATTTTAAACTGAAATATTTTCAGCTCTAAATCTCCTTTTCCTTCCTATGAAGTATTGAACAGTATGATATTAACCATTATTTTTAAAACAAAACATAGTAACATTTTAGTAAACCAATATATTATTTTTTACATTGAAAATTCCTGAATCCTGACAACTTTAGATTCATTACATTCTCGGATATATTGAAATGAAAAATAAAACAAGAAATTAAATTTTTTTCATATATTACAAGTAACAAACTACGAGTATAAATAAATTAGAAACTAAAAAAAAAAACACATTTTTTAGAAAAAATAATTTTAAATATTTTTCTTGAAGAACATATAATTAAGACATTATAAATTGTATCATTCTTGTGGTTTTTATTCTATATATGTTTTTGTTTTAGTTATTTGTATTAGGCGAGGGATCATAAGTCCCGAAGTCAAAACTGTTTTCCGAACTTCTGACTCAAACAATAAGCCAAAAATATGTGGTGAAATTATAACACCTTTGAGTGAGCTAAAAGTTTTGAAATTGAAGTATGATAACATCAAAATGTATAAGGAAAATAATAGATGTAAAATAATAAAAATTTACACATTAAAATATTTGACTGTGTCTATATTTTCAATATTAGGAAACATATTAAAGTTGGTTGCAAAGTCAAAGTTTACCTTTTTTGCCACGACGATCTGCAACGAAATTTATTTCGTGACAAAAACAACATCGCTCCAATTTAAAATATCTTTTCGGATTTTTATCTGAATTAAATTTTTATAACTTTCTTCCCGGTTTTTCGGGCCGGCTACTGGTTCTCAGGCCCAACATAATTTAAAAAAGATAATCATTTATTTTTTAGTAGAACTTAAAAACAGGAAAAAAAATTGAAGAAAAATTTTGGTTCCATTTTTTAAGGACTACCCAAATGTTTTTCGCTTTTTTTTTGCGTAATACAGAACAGTGGAATTAATTGTTCAAATCAAACCAGCCCAAGTTCTGGGTCCTAAGGTACGAGGGATGGAACTTTATTTTAATTTTGAATTTTTTGTAGATTAACTTTGATTTTTTTGTATGCGAAAGTTTGTTGCTAAATATGGGTTTTTGAAAAAGGGTAAACTCTCGATCCTCAAGATGTACTTAATCTAAAATATATTTTTCGTTAATAATTATCTTTTGTATCCCCAACTACTTCCAGCTAAACAAGTTATTGGTATAAGAGAAGATAATTAAAAAATTTCCGACAGATGGCTTTGTTTTAAATTTTTCATAATAGATGAATTTTCATTTGAATAAGTTATGTTAAATCATATTTTTTATTTGATAACCAATAAGCACTTACTTCTTCCATTTCAAAAAATATTATTTCTATATATTAGCAATTAACCATAATTTTCCACATTATTTTCAATATCTAAATATATTAAATATAATTAACTTCCGAAATGACAGATAATTTTATAATGTCAAATATATGTATGACATTGAATTTGACAATTATCTAAATTTGAAACAAAAATTAGCGTTCCATTTGCAAACTACTACTATCTATTCTTCATCTACTTTTTTTACTAAAAGGAACCCATGAATTTTTAAAAATTTAGGAAATACCAAATTTATTATATTTTAAACTTAAATTTTATAAGTTTTTAAATCATTAGTACCCAGCAGACGTTTGTTCTACTTATGTCTTATTATTTTGGTCACAAATACTCATGGACTTTCAACCCCAAAACTTTTATCATACCGCCTTATATTTCTCTTTTCTTAGTTCTCACTTAATTCTCTCTCACATTCTTTCTTCTTTTTACCATACTTTCAATTTTTAAAAACTTACGACAATCATTCACAAAGTACTTCAATTCTAAAACAAAAGCATCAAAATTAAATTAACAAAAACAAAAAATAACAACTTAAAAAAATTGTATAATATGTTTTAACTGGAAAAGAAGAAGAGAAAGTCATATTGTTTTATGGTTGCAATATGTACTAAAAATTGTTTAAAACCTCAAAACTAATTTAAAATGTACACTTTTATTTTTATTTTTTTTTTTTTCTTATAATATATACTAACACTAAATATAATAAGTTGTACGTAACATACATTATTACATTAGTTAGTTTTACAAAAAAAAAAAACAGAAAACTCAACCAAACTACTGACAAAGTTTGATCTTTTTCTATAATTATTTCGTTTAGGAATGGAATGAAAAAAAATAAAAAATATAAAAAAAGAAAACAAGAAAGCAAGCAAGCAAAGTTTTTCCATCTCCCATCAGAATTTTCTTTAAATTCCAAAAGAATCCTTTTTTTTTTTTTTGTTTGCTTTTTTATTGTTTTTTTTTTTTTTTTATTTTCTGTTGTTTTGGTGGTTCTTAAAGGAAAAAAATATGTTTTAAAAACGCCAAAAACTTAATAAAATTGCTATATATATATATATATATATATATATATATATATACAAAATTGCTTTTCTTATCATTTTGTTGAGATGTTACAATTTCATGGTAAAAAAAAACAAATAAAAAAGAAAAACAAAATACAAAAAAAAATTTTGGAAAATAACAAAAATTAAACATAAATGAAAATAAAAAAAAATTAAAACGAAAAAAAAAAACAATACAAAACCTAGGTTATAATGAAATAAAATGACTCCTTCCAATTCCACCTAAAAAAAACCAAAAAAAAAAAACAGAAAAAAACAAAACAAAGTTTTGCCTCTTCAAAATAAATGGCAAAAGTAATGTGTATTTTGATGATACTGTCTATACATATGTCGTTAGAATCACGCAACATAATAATTTCTCATGTAATAAATAGCAGAATATTTAATAAAAAAAAAAAGAAATCTATATATATATATATATATGATATAAGTACATATTAATAAAATGTTAGAATTTTAATTAAATATTTAGGATGGAGTAAAACGTAATATTATGTCAAAAATTCAACTTTACAATAGTAGTAACGCTTAATAACTCAATTTTATACTTAAATTGTATAGAGCTTTTTCGAACTAGAATTCTGAAATAAAGGAACTCTTAAAAAGATTACCACCTCTAGATCCAACCCACGGTGTACTGGTTAGGACATCGGCCTTTCAATCGAAGGGTTTCGAGTTCAAACCTTGGTCAGATCATATCAAATAAAAAAATATAGTGTATATTATAATCTTTTAATAATAATTTCAAATGCCAAATAGGCAAGGGACTATTATAATATCAGGCAATATTTACTATTGTCTGATACTGAAAATAAATAAATAATTAAATAAATCAGATTACCGCTTAGGTGTTTTCAAATACTAACGAATTAGAAAAATTTAAGAAAAAAGTCAACTTATACCTTCTGGGTTTCCAATTTAAGCGTCATAAAAATTTATGTCTCATCCTTACCTTTAGCCACTATAC
The DNA here is from genome assembly GCA_963082915.1 of Dolichopus griseipennis. NCBI lineage: Eukaryota > Metazoa > Arthropoda > Insecta > Diptera > Dolichopodidae > Dolichopus > Dolichopus griseipennis. Next base: position 25,064,743 of record OY720445.1, on the reverse strand, counting down.
AGCGTAATCATGTTGGTTGCTTATCGCATTATTTTCGCTTCAAGAGAAGTATTTTAAGTGAGTAGAAATTTCACACTACCGGGAAGCCTAGTATTTGTCTTTGGTAGGTTTTTCCTACCTTAATTTGTTTTTTAAACTGTATAAGCTACTTCCTGAAGCTGTAAGGGATATTCTAACCCGCTATCTATCTTTAATAAGAATAAAATTATTGTTTTATTAAAAGAATTAAATAAAATTTTTTAATTACTCCAAATATTTACTAAAGTCTTCTGGCAGGTAGGATGAAGAACAAAGGTTGACTCTGCAAGACTCAAGTCAAAAATATAAGTTCATATGCTTTGGACCCTCTTTTGGATAAATATCGTTTTTAAACTCAAAGTACTATAAAAATCCGTTATATAGAGTATATATAGATATCATTTATATTTTCTGTAGAATTAAGAAATGATTATTCCTTGAACAGCTGAAATATATTAACTTTAATAATAGCTTCGATTTTGCATATTTATAGGCTAATATATTTCTTTATTTTAAAATAACACTTACATCTAATTAAGATTAATCCAACATTTTCCTATAATTAATAATATTTAAAATAATGGATAATATATACTTAAATGGCGATATGAGAAAAGTCCCCCTTAAATACTTGCAATTAAAAAATAAGCCAACATTCCTCGAAAGACTATATATGTCTTCGCCTAATTAATTTAAATATTAGGTACATTATAACAAAACTGAACCAAAAACTAATCATTTCAAAACTTTCAAAATTTTTCTAAAATAAATTTAGAAAAAATTTTTTCCTCCATCCTATTTTTTCCAAAACTAAATAAAAAAAAAACAAACAATTTTTCCTAACACTTTTTCTAAAATACGTATAACCATAAATATAAACTATATAATAAAATACATAAATACATATTTCTATATATATATTAACTTTATACATATTATAATTGTTTATATTTATATATATAAATTCTATATACATTGTTATATCTCTATATACAAAATTGAAATATTCCACAAATATTTCCCATATCACGATATAATTCTAAGTCTTAAGTAATCATTTATCTTGGTAAATTTTAATGATTTTAATTCATTGTTGCTACTCCTTAGAAGATGTTCTCATTAATCCTTATTCTCCTTAAAAAAAAAATAAAAAAAATTAAACAAATCCAACATAAATACACACATACTACATATTAATATACTAGTATTTAATAAAAATTATATTAATATACATAATATGTATATATAAGCATTCAACATAATATATTAATACACATATAATTATAAATATATTAAAAAGTTATATACATTTGTTTGTTGTTGTTGTTGTTGTTATTATTGTTGTTGTTTTTTTTTTGTCAAAAATTCTCATATATTAACAAAATAACAAATAACATTTAACATAACATTCATATTATATTACATATAAACTTTTACATACATAACATACATGTATTTTATATTTAAGGATATGAAATGAAATATGTATAGAACATTTCAAGTAGTCCTTTACATTTATATCACATATAATAAAAATAATCATAGTGTGCGTTTAAAATAAAATCAACTTTTACAAATAATATTAAAAAGGCAAAATATAAAAAAAAAAACAACAACAAAATAAAAAAAAAAAAAATGATTTACTAATCTATATTAAAAAAAAAAACAAAAAAAAAGGAAGTAAGTTTTTATACTGAAGGATAAGAATAATAAAATTTTCTTTTTTCACTGTCAAAAAAATTAAAACAAAAAAAAAAAAAGTCTTAAATTAAGGCAAAAAAAAACAACAAAAAAAAACATAAAATAATTAAATAAGTAGGATACAAAAAAAAAAAAACAACAAAAAATAAAATTGAAGAGGTAAAAGAAAAAAAAATATATCTTAAGATTCTCTTCATATTAACTTTGTACGTTAATATTAAAACCTGAAAAACAACAACAAAATCCTAAAAATATAAAAATGAGATATCTCAAGATATTTTAATTAAAATTAACTTGAAAATTTGTTAAAATTAATTTTAAAGACCTTGTAAATACTTTTTTTTTTTTTGTTTTTTAGTAGGGTGGTGAGTAGACATGGGAGTCTACAAATTAACTAAAAAGCCAAAAAATGTCAACATTCAACAATATAAATTAAAAAAAAAAAAAATAAATTAAATTTATTAATATTTTTCAAAATGATATTTATTACTCATTTTTATTTTTAAAAATTTTCCCAGTTTTTCTTGGAAATCAAATCTTGGAAGGATTGTATTCAGATTTTATATAAAATTTAGAAGAAAAAATTATTTTAAAATACAATCAAGTTGAGACGCAATATCAAAAACCGTTGGATTTGATTAAGTAAGTGTATCTGAAATTTTTGCCTCCAGTTCTTTAATAATAAAGATAATAAAGATTGCACGTGCCATCCTAACACGTGGGTCTTGCAGCCCAATTTTTTAATTAGTCATTTTTTTTTTATACTTATTTAATTAAAATAATCATTATTTTATTTCAATATACAGGGTGTTTCCTAATTAAGTGCACTGCTATATACTCCTGCATAGATACTTATGAGTAGATAAATTTTGTGTATGGGAGCTAAGCTAGGCCTCTTCTAGTTTCCAAGATATATGGGGCTTAAATGGAATTTCAATAATTTTTTTTAGTTTTCGTAAGTTTACTGTTAACTTTGTTTCTAGACTACTTATGAATTTTATAAGGTGCATTTGAAAGCTTAAGAAATTCTCTTTTACAGAAAATACACAAAATTTATCTACTCATAAGTATCTATGCAAGAGTATAGAATGAATTCCACACACAATTTAAACATGGGATAGTAGTAGGCCTTATAACATGTAGAAACGTCTTAGATTTTCAATAGAGACAATTTTTTTTTTTGTTTATATGTATTGTAATATTTTGTATTTGAGTTATATGGTATTCTATATCTGTGAGTTATATTATTCAATTAAATTATTTGTTTATATTGTAATATTTATTTATGTATTTATATTATAATATATATGTTAATGCATTTTTTATTAGAGATATATAATTATTAATTAATTGGATATGTCATTAATTTGAACCCAATTACGAATGTTAACTGAGTCGAGTCAAAAACCAGAAAAGTTTTTTCACTTTCACTGGGATTCGAAGCCTGGTCTTTCGCATGAAAGGTCGGTACTATAACCATTGCGCCTCCCAGCCGTAAATCATCATTCAAGAGTGGAAGTTGAAATAATGGACGATCATTTTAATTTCCAAATCCACAGGCCTTGCTTAATACTCTGAGATTTATATTTTCAAAATAAATCTTCTTCGGTGGCCAAATAAAAGGACAAATTTATTAATTTTCTAAAAATTATATGTGGATTGTATACATTAAGATTCTATACATTATAATTCTAATATATAATAAAAATTTAATATGCCTCCCCCATTCTAACATATACCTGTGGTATAAACTGTCTTAGTCTAACAGTTGAACAGTTGGCACTTAAATTGAAAAGAAAAGAATACCCCAATGGCACTATAAGATTGCTATTGCACTACACTGCATACACGGGTAAATGAGAGTTGAAAAATATAATATTATAGAAAATTTGTTTAATAACATTAGTTATGATATCCAATATCCTATAGATATTTACACTCAAATCAATAAAATTCAATTACTTTTTATAATTATTTTTTATAATTAATTACTTTAATATTATTAAATACCAAAAAAATACTAAATTATCATAAAAATTACAAGTATTTTTTTTTTTTTTGAAAATCAAGTAAATTAAGAATCAAAAATAAGTATAAAAGTAATTAAACTTGAAAAATAATTACAAAAATAATTAAACTTCAAAAATAATTAAAAAAGTAATTGAAATTCATATATAATTATTTTCTAGGAATTATCAAGTAATTACTTAATTCTTTTTGACAGGTATTTGAATTTTTAAAGTATGATTACAAAAAATTTTTAATGGTAATTAAATTACTAATAAAGAAGTAGTGGTTACCAAGTACTTAACAGAGTATTTAAGTACCATTTTAATCATTACTTTACACATCTGTTTAGACCTAATATTATGATACATCCTTTCAAATTTATCCTATTATTTTTATATTTACAAAGAGGTACTGAGGTACATAGGGTAGTTTCAGTATCCCAGTAGTAGTACCCGAGTAGTTTAAATCAGTTTCCCTGATTGAAATGACGATTCTCTTATAGTAAAAACTGTATCATCATTTCACACCTTTAATACAATAAAATTGAAACTGTCATGACTTTAATTTTAATATACCTATGATTTTTATTTGTATGTATGTATGTATATCTATATTGAGTTTGTATTTAAAAATAACCAATGAATAAACGAAAACTGAAGAATCATGTATGTACATTTCTACATAGGTATATTTGTATTTTGCAAATTTTGGCTAAAAATTGCAAACATTTGTGAACAAAATTCAACATCATTTAAAAATTCTGAGCAAGTATTTAGTTAAATTCAACTTTTAGCACTTTGAATTTTTTTTTCATTTTTCTTTAAGCAATTTAATTTTTTTTTTTTTTTTTATTCTCTTTTTTTTCTCGAATAACACGTGAAAAACTGTTTTGTGTGATTAAAGGTATAATGCTTCGATAGTTGCAAGACAATTTAATACCAAATATACATTTGAACATCTTTCTAGATTTTGGCACATTTCTCTAAACATTAAAATCAAATTTCTTTGCTTAAGAAAAAGAAAAAACAAGGAATCGAAAAAAACCAAGGGTTTTTTAAAATACACATTTTCAAAAATTAAATAATGTTTCATAATATATTTTGGGTAGAGAGTATATTGAAAAATGGTTTATAAGAACTTTTGTTTGAAATATACAGAAAGAAGTTCTACCTTGAATTTTTTTTTTTTTGTTAAATATCTACCAAAAACTCTTTTAATAAAATATAAATACAGGGTGGTGCAAAACGACCGATATGTTTTGAATGTTTAATAACTTTTTAAATTTATTTATATTTTGTATTTTTATTTCAGAATTTTTGTGAAGAAAACTTGGGGAATTGGAAATGGAACAGTACACAACAGAACAGCGATCAAAAATTACGAAAAGTTATAAAAAATATAAAAAATCTAAGACTACATGTTACTCAGGGTGGCGCAAAACGACCGATATGTTTTGAATGTTTAATAACTTTTTAAATTTATTTATATTTTTTATTTTAATTTCAGAATTTTGTGAAGAAAACTTGGGCAATTGGAAATTGAACAGTACACAACAGAACAGCGATCAAAAATTATGAAAAGTAATGGAAAATGTGCGAAGCCGAAAATGGTCACCGCTTGCGGGATATAATTTTTCTACTTAAGCTAAAAATATTCCCCATTAATATATTGTATAACAAAAAAATAATAATAATAATAATTAACCATTAAATAAAAAATTTATTAAACATTCAAACCATATCGGTCGTTTTGCGCCACCCTGTATAAAGGTTTTTTGAACTTTGGGTGGCTGTAACTCCATAAAGAGTGAGGTTACATAAAGAAGTTCTTCAGAATGAAAATACCTACCAGGAGTTTAATTATTTATTTAAAACGGTAAACATAAGGTCTGACGAGTGGACGGAGAGTGTTAAACTACATCAGCACATTTTTTCAAATATTTTTTTGAAAAATGTCCTAAAAAAACGAATACTTAAAAAAAAATTTTTTTTTGCATCAAATATCAGACTAGCAACACAATAACAACAACAATATGGTATTTGTTTTGATTTTTGACTGGTAGAGTTAAAAAAAAAAATCCTTCCTCTAAAGGACCTTTCATTACTGATGGTATTGTCACCAGTATATTTATAAAAAAAAAAACAGAATCCTATTTGCATCTAACTTGAACTCGTATATATAAACTCGTATACAAAATAAAAATATGCACATACATAATAAATATGCATGCATACATTTTTTTTTTAATTTTTTTTTTTGTATGTGTGTGTATGTGCACTTGTTTCCTTTTTTTTTTCATTTCTTTCGTTTGAAGACCATGAAACGCAATGAAAATCCACAAGTAATAGGATTATGGCAATTTATTAAGTAAACAAAGTTACCCTTACTACTACCATCACTTGAGTTCTTATGCACTATTTATGCAATCATTTCTAATTTTTTTTTTTCCATGCATTTTTACAGTTATTTTTTTGTGTAAATTTCTTTTTTCTTTTTTTTTTTTGCTTTTTGATTTCATCAAAAAAACAAATTTTTACATTCTTGCTTTTTGCTTCTGGAATAATTTCTCTGAATAGCTATTCAGGGAACTAGGACACATTTAAAAAGTTCATATATATATATATATAATTATAATATATGTATAATATATATGATGTAAACTGTCCATTTAGAAATACTGTTACTTAACTATAAGACTATACGTGTCATTTGGGGAAAAAAGGATCAACGATACGTTGTTTGTAAGGATACAAAACTCTAGCTGATAGAAAAAATCTAGTACTAAACGTTTTTTATTATATTTTTTTATGAAAAAATTAAATTTGAACCGTTACAAAAATAATTTAAAAAAAAAACCTAATATCCTTTTTTTAAGGATTTTTTTATTATTTTTTTTTTTTTAAAGTACAATGTTATTTTTGCATATTCTTGTATGCTAAGGCGGTGTAAGGTGATTGAAAGAAGATATCAGAAGGTTGAAGTCAAAGGTAAAATGACTTGAAGAATAAATAGCATGATGTTAGACTAATTTTACAAATTGCGTTAAAAATTTTTTTTTAAGTTGAACTGAAGCATAAGAAAATATTGCAAAAAAATAACTTGAGGGAAATAAAAAAAATATTATTAAGTAACGGTATATTTTTATATCAGTAGGTTAATGGGCTTACAAAATTTGCCATATCGTTTGTAACGCTGTAAAAGAAGGGAGAGTAGTATAGACTCAAGTGTATGTATCGGATTAGAATGAAATAGTAAATCGATATAGCTGTGTTGGTCTGTTCGTTCGTCCATCTTTTCGTTAGATAACTTCAAAAATTTAAGGAGCTAGGATTCTGGAATTTACAAAATTTCATTTTTATGCAAGACCCGTCTTTACTATTTAAGTTCATCCAGTTTGTTCGAGGGGTTAGAATAGCTGCCTTACTACTCTTTTTTTTATAAAACTTGTTAATTTTAATACGGAAGTGTGGCATATGCCTGAATTTCATTTGCCCGTAGTATCATTCATTTGCTTGCATTTTCATTTTTCTGTGTTACATTTGCCTGCGCAAAAGCAGTATTATAGCCTTTTACAGAATATTTATAGGTATGAATATATGAGAATTTTTTGACTTTTACTTGAATCATTTGGCTGTTACTTGAATTTCATTTGCCTGTATTTTTTTGTCTGAATTTAGCAAAATCAGAGTTATATGCCTTTTGCAGCATATTTATATTTATGCTTGAGTGACATTCTAAGTCATAGGAGAGATCTAAGAATTGGTTACAAAATCAGGGTTTTAATAATTTGCTTAAAGGAGGTTTGTAGGTGATAGTCCCTCTATCGGAAGTTTTTTATTATTGAAAATATATATTTATATAAAAAAAAAAACAAAAAAAGGGGAAATTTTATAGGTGGTTACAAAATTTGGATTATACGTCATTTCCTAGAATAATTATGCATATGTACAGGCAAATGAAATACAGCCATAAGAAATGCAGAATTGCTATAGTAATTGTACTTATACCACATGCATTTGGGTATCCCAGAGTTGGCACAATCTATCCTACACTCTTCCATGTTTTATTTAAGATTAAAAAATAACTCCAAGAAAGAATATACATAAAAAGGTAGTGTATTTGTCAATTAGTAAATGTATGCATATGAAGGTAGCGTGTATGCAATGAAAACAAGTGGAATTTGCACCAATTAGTTTAGTTAGTCAATATATATATAGTTAATTCATATTAAAAATATTTTTTAATTGCAACATTCAATAATTTAATAAAAAAAAAACTAAACTAAAGTGATAATTAAACTATCACTATTTAATATTGCTTGATTAGATCCAAATCATAGCAAAAATTTATTTTAAAGTTTGTTTTGACAAAACACGTTAATTATTTCGAAAAAAATAACAATCTTTTAACTAATTTAAATAAAAAAAAAAAAAAAACCTCTTATTAAATTACTTTTTAAAAATTATATGTTGTAATAAAAAACTCAAACTTTTTTAATGTTCATTTCACGTAACTCTTCTTCTGAAGGAAGAGTACAAAAAAAAAAATCACTAATTTTATGTCAGTTAAATTTAGTATGTACTTAAAAAATAGAGTTATAACTCTATTGTCTATATTCTTTTATTGTTGCCATTTTTTTTATATTTAAATTTAAAAATAGAATAATAGTTATTTTACTACTCAGTTGTTTTCTTTTTAAATTATTTTTATGCCATTTTCAATTTTTTTTTTTTTTATTTTATATTTTAATACAATTTTCCATCAGTTTTCATTGAGTTTTCCACCAAAAAAAAAAAACAAATGTCCTGTTTTTTTTTTTTTATTATTCATTTCAACTTCTTTTAAAGCAATGAAATTTTTTTATAGCTTGTACCCAGCTACTTTAATTTTCCATTTTTTTTTTTCAAGTAGCAATGATTTTCTAGTGGTGAATGAATGGTGAATGGTTTACTTTTCTTAATGCCATTTTGTTTTTTTTAAGGTACCTTAAGTTTTAGTTTTATAGAAAACGTGATACAATTACTGCCAAAATAGAGTTTTTCCAAAATGCAAGTCATTATTATATGCAAGTTCCATGATATAACAAAGGTATATACAAAAATGTATATACCTTTAAAAAAAAGTTTTGAATATGTTTTTTGTTTTTTTTTTTTTTATTTTAAAATAATTGCATTAAGGAAGATTATAGTTGTCCTTGTCAACTTTTAGATACTCGTGCATACCCAATATGATGTATAAAATAAAATAAACAATTTATTAATTCCCTTATGGTAGTATATTAAAAAAAATTAAACCTGAAATAACAAAACAATTAAAAATAATAATTGACCCACCCTATCCCATAATTTTTCCTTAAACAAAACCTTAAAAACAAATTTCGATCCGCCCTAAAAGTTGGCTCGAGTAACGTCCAATCTTGACAAGCAGGTAATAAAAACAAAACAAAATTTAAAAAAATTTTCGATCCACCCTAAAAGCTGGTTCAAGTAATGTCCAACTTTGCCAAGTAAATTGTCCTATTAATTTACTTGCCAAGTTTTATTTTTATTTTGTAGCTCTATTGGATTCACAGTTATCGAATTGACAACTTTGTCTATAAAAGTGCTTACCTTATTATTTAAATAACCGTGTTCATCCTCCCAGTGTTATTAGTTTTGAAGGAATTCATATTGATGCCAAAAAGTTTTATGGCAGCTCACCGAAGCTTTCAGCTGGTTTTAATCAAAAACAATAGGGAACCTAGAAGTTGTCTAAAAATAACTTTTTTTTAAATTGATTTAGATTGATTCACTTTTCGATGCTTATCCGGTACGTACCTTTCACACTATATCTAGCTCGTCTAGATCAATGCGTTACAAACGGAGGAGTAATTTTAATATACTAGTGGTCTTATTTGTATGCACGGGTATAATGATGATGATAATAATAGTAAAAAAAAAAAAAACAAAAGCAAAATGCTATTATTAGATTAAAGAATATCATTATTGTTTAAAGTCACTTTTAAATTATTTTACATCTTATTACTTTGTAAAATTGCCAACTAGAATTGTAAGAATTGTAAGAAATTCAAAAGTTTTCATATATTTTGATTGGCAATCATATCTTTTCAAAAACTAAAAATATTTTCATTTCATTTAATTAATTAGTTTTTAATTTCTAAGGTATTTCTAATGATTTAATTAATTTTTAATATTGTGAATTTCAAAAGAAAAATATTTTTTTGGAGCATTGCCATGTTGAATCCCGAACAATTCACATAATCAATAATAGTTGACTTAATTAAATAATTTAAATAAAATGTTAGGATTTCGAATAGTTATTAATGGAAAAATTGTAATCAATTACAAACTGTTTAAATGTCTCTTCAAAAGTATTCAATTTCAAAGTATTACTCATACATTATGTTACAATTTCACATCCATGCTTCACTTAAACTAAAACACACTTCCTGATACCAGCTTTAGCTGGTTGGGAGTAATGATAGGGGTATGCTCAGAAAATGAACAAAGACTGGAAACAATAAATGCGGGCTTAGGGAAAAACTAAATTGAAAATCAAATTAAAAGTACAGGGACATAAAATTAAAATTACAAACATGTACTCTAAATTTTAAAACTAAATTAAGTCACAAATTGAATTAAAAATAATAATAATCATACTTAGTCTGACAACCAATTAAAATAAATCCACAGCACAAAACTATTGTTTGAACGGCAATGGCTTGGGTTCAGTTAAAATTAGAAAAGGCTTAAGTATGAAAAACCATGTTTCAAATATTTAATTTCTTAAAATTCTACAGTCCTTTCAGTATAAGAAGAGACTTTTTGAAAAATTTATAATATATTTTTATGACTACAATACAGAGGTAGTGATTTTTTTGATATTTAATTATTCAAAAGTAATGAATTATCAAAAAAGATTACAAAAGTAATTTAAATATCAAAAATAATTATAGAAGTAATTAAATTTTAAAAATAATTACAAAAGTAATTGAAAGCCAAATTTAATTACTTTCTCAGGAATTATCAAGTAAATACTTAATTCTTTTTACTGGTAATTGAGTTTGCAAAGTATCATTACAAAAATTTTTGATAGTAATTAGGAAGTAATGATACTTAACACAGAATTTAAGTACAATTTTAATAATTACTTTACAAATTTGAGTTAAATAAGATAAACATTAAAAAAATCTTATGTAAAAATTATAATTTTTTAAATTTCGAATTTTTATAAAATTTTTTGCAAATATTTTGTATTTTGATGTTGCATGAGTAAGTTAGTATTGCAAAGTTTATTAAATATTGAATTAAATGATTTCCTAGACATAATAAAAAATCTTTAAACATTTTGTAAATCATTTTCTGCAAAAATAATAATGGAATAGTTCTGACGAATGCCTAATGCAATTCTGATTATTAGTAATTCCTGGGCCCCATTTCATAAAACTATTAGTCTAATATTATTAGTGAATTTACTAATATTTTATTAGTTATTAGTAAAATTCTGTTTCATAAAGGCTAATATTTTATTAGTGCTACACTAATAATTATTAGTGAATTTTATTACTGCAAAGCGCGTTTCAGTTTCATAAAACTATTAGACTAATAATTATTTGTCGCTACACTAATAATTATTAGTAAATTTTTATTAGTTTAGAAAGACTAATAAATTCATTATTAGTCTTTTAAATATTAGGATATTTATATATAATAGAGGTTAAACTTTATATTGTATGCCATAAACTTATTTTTTTTTAGTAAATAATCTTAAATATTTTGTACAAAATAAATAAATAATAAAATCTAAAAAAAAATTACGCATTATTATACATACTGTACATTAATCAACAACATTTTATTTTGGTTACAACTTAAACATAATTCAGTATAAATTTGAAAATCATGTTAAGCTCTGATAGTGAGAGTGATTTTGAAGATTATTTTATAATAAGGAGAAGTCTTGCATTTACTATAAACCAAATAGTTGAACATTCAAATAATAATTATTAGTGACGAGTCTATACTAATAATTTATGATTTGCAGTAATAATTTATTAGTAAAATTTTATTAGTTGCAGAAAAGTTTTATGAAACTAAAAAGTATTACTCCATATTTATTAGTTCTAATAATTATTATTTTATTAGTATTAGACTAATAGTTTTATGAAATAGGGCCCTGATAATCAGTTATTACGAATTCTTTGGAATTATCAGCAATCAATTACTTTAATGTAAATAAAGTACTCTTAGTTAATATAGAATATGCTAAAAAAAATGTGAATAGTCAATACCAAAATTCAATTTTTTCATTAGAAATTTTCTCTAGAAAAATTTTAAATATAGGTCAAGTTTTTCAAGTTTTTCAAGTTTTTAACCTCAAAATATTTTTTTAGAAAAACTATGACATCAATTTTGTTTTTAGATATTTTCAAATTTTCTAATACTTTTCAAAGTTCCATCTAGTTTTAGAATCGTCACTAAATTTTACAGATAGTGGTTTCTTTTGAACCAAATTCCTGGAAATTTTCATTATACAAATTATTTTGCATGGTTCACTATTGAGTTTCCGTTTTAGAGATTGTTTTCTACATTAAAATCAAGGAATACTTCTCTTTCTGTTCTCTTATGATTACCATACTCCTCAGATACTATAAATTACTTTTCTGTTAGATCAAAAACACGATGTGAGAGAATTAAAACATGATCTTTGGACAGGGAACGCCATTTCTGTTTTATTTAATTCCACATAATTTTTTACGTGGATTCCATCATACTCTTAGTTGATGAGTTTATATTTGATGGACAGAAATGGTTATTTTCAAGTTTTTTGGTACTTGGATAAACAAACTAATACAAGTACTAATACTGAAATATATACTCAATAAAATATAAATATTAGTATTTGTACTCGGAAAAATGTTAAAACTAGAAAAAATACTTGCATTGCTTTAAGTTACATTAAGTATTTTTCTCTGGGTTGGTATTAGTACATGACTGGAACTGGAAAGTTTTATATATAATGAATATAATAAATTAAAGTACAGTTCTTGTTCTATTATCTAAATATGATTACTTGCAATACTATTATTTAAGAAATCTTGCTATAAAATTTATAAAGAACCTTCTATACTAATGCAATTTATCTCTAACATATTTCTTTACTCTCTAGATACTATACTCAACTCAAAACCCATTTGACCCTTTTTCTATTCAAACTCTTAGATACTACCCAACCGCATTTGACAATACCTCCAAAATTTAAAAGTCAGTGACTGTATTTTAAAAAAAAAGACAACTGTAAACCAATTACCTTAAAATATTTTCGAATAATAAATTTATATCTTTTGCACAAATCTATCAACTCTTTTGACACAATGGAAAGATTCATATGGTTACATAAATTTCAATAGATAATTCATTAACAGAACAAGGTTAAGTTGTTAAGGGTTTATTACCTTTTAAATGAAAATTTATTAGTCATTGCATATAGTATATATCTCATACCAGTAACTTCATACTAAGCTTAGATACCCTACCGATACATTTTAAAATATCCAAGGATCTGTTATATCCAAATATAAAACTTATTCGATTAATTACAATTTTTTAGTATAGTAAAATTGAACAGATCTAAAAAATATACTACTTGTTCATTTTTAATTTTATTTCACAGTCTCATATCACATACAATGTGGTATGAGAATGATGCCCCTCTGTCTCTTTCAGGGGTGGAGGGACATTATTCCTTTACGTACAAATTAAATTTATTGTAACCGCTGGATTTTAGCAATAAGTTACTACAGTAAATTAGATTCTAAGTATATATAGTATGCATTAGAACCTACGCACAATCTTACTAATTTTTTTTCTCTTTCCGCAATGCGTCAAGTTTTTGAGTTTTTTTTTGATATATTTTGAGTTAAATTTAACCAGACTTCCTTTTTTTTCAACAGAATATAAGATATAATGGAAGTTCGTAGTATAGGATGAGATATAGACAAACAATTCTTTCTAAAACTCCCTCATATATTTATATTGTGTCTTTACCTTAACTAGGTTATACTGTTATCAACCCACAACAGGTATTCACTTGCAATAAAAAAAAAAAATACAAGAAACAACAGAAAACAATATATTGATGTAGCAACAATTTTTTATTTTTTGTTGTTGTTGTTATTATACGCTCTTTTCTATCAAAAAATTGCTTTTTGTGACAACCGCAATTTTTATCTTTATAAATATCCTAGCGATAATATTTTACCCTCATTTGTTTTTTTTTTCTCCCTCGTTCCCTTCCTCCCTCCTTACCTACCACCCAAATTTTCATGTACATTTTCTTTTGTATTTTTGGTTATGGTTGCTATACCAGTACATACTGAACTAATTCCCATATGGTATAATTTACCTTCAAATAAAAACACCAAAATAACCTGTAAATTCCTTCAAAAAAAAAAAAAAAAATATTATTAAAGTTGCTTCGTTGGTGGTTGGTAAAAAAAAAAAACCTGTGTTTTCATCTAACGAAATTGAAATTTGATGTATGACTTCGTTTATGCTAAAAATAAATTGTTTAAAAGCTTTTCTAGACAAAAATCTAATATACACACAGGATACAAAAGGACATACATATACATACATATTTTTTAGTACATTTTCGGAAAAAAATTTTGGAATATGCCTATGGATTTAACTCTTTCCGTTTGTCCGTTGTTCGGTTCGGGTGTGTACAGGACTTTGTCATCGTTTTAATTAAAGTATTTGGTTTTTTAAATGATATATAAACCCACTTGTTACGGAGCAACAGTTCTTAAAAGTTTCAAAAAGCCCTACATTCAAATTTTTGCAACACAAATTCTATATATGGTAAGTTTTCCATTTGGAAACACCATACGCCAGCTGGTTTTATAATTTTAATAAATAAAAAAGGGTTGCCATTTTATTTTTCTTACTCCAGCCTTTACTAGATGTTTCCACCGAACTCTGTTAGTTGCTGTTTTTTTCACTTTCCTTATTGAGGTTTGCTCCGTAATCACGGTTCTGTGCCAGGTGTTACTCGGCCAACCAGATCTTCTGAAGCCTTGCGGATTTCATTAAAGAGTCGTTCTCACTATGCATCCTTGGTGTTTTTACAGCGCGTGCACAATCCACCTCCATTCCTGTTTCCTTATTTGATGCGCTACAAATACTCTCCAGTTAAGGTCCTATTCGTGGTTGTTCTATTCCAGAATACCTTACTTATCTTATGATTCTAAAGCTTTTATTTATGAATGCCTGTAGCTTGTTTTTTGTAGCAATTGAAGTTAGCCAGGTCTCGCTACCATGCATTACAATGCTTTTTTAGCATGCCCAATCTGCAGCTTCGTGTGTTTGGAGATTTGTGAGATTCTCCATACAGGCTACAATCTGTCAAACGCTACTCAATCTTTCTTGATTGACCTTCTCCACTAAAAATCAGAAGTTATTGGCATACTCAATTATTTCACCGCTTATTTGTAGAAGTTGTGCTACGAAAAAGCGTCGTGCTAAGTTGTGCGGCATTGGTCTTTTAAATATTAGAAATGCGCTTTTCTAAAAAACCTTAATTTTTTTATATCTAGTTTTTTTTTTAAAAGCATTGAAATTAAAGAAAAAAAAAACATTTTTAAGGTTTCCAAGCTGACGACATTTTTTAATCTTTGAAATAGGACCATTTTTGTTTGAAAACTACTTCAATATTCAATCTATATGTGAATATTAATGGTATTAAAATGGTAAAAGTGATTTAATTTTAGAGGTAAATTTTTTAAAATGGTTTTTTTTTTTGCACAAGTGTGTAAATTGACTTTTAGAAGAATTGTTTGTGACTTTAGACACTCAAAATACATTATCTTTATTTTTCTTTTTCGCAAACATTTAAAAAATTTTTTTAAAAGAAAAATACTTTTCTAAAATTGAAAAACTCAGAATCTTAGTCATCTAAGCTACAAATAGTTGACTATTTCTAAAGTTAGGCTTCAATATCCAAGCCAAGCATTCGTGAAAGTTATGAATAGATTGAATGCATAAAATGAACTTAAACTCAAATTTAACTTTTTCCAACAAAACCTTTGCTTGAACTCTTGGCGCTTGTTTGGAAACAGATGATATTTTAGATCAAGCTTAGATTATTTAGTTAGCAGTCGACAACTCGCCTTCAAAAATTTGATAGGTATTTTAAAATTAAAAAGAGGAAATTATGTGGATTGGACTGTGTTCTGAGCTCCTCAGTTATAATTACGAACTCATAATAAATTTTAAGTTTAAAAGATCTATTAAAACACTAACACTAACAAATAAATATTTGGTTTAATTATATTTTAAATTTTAAAAAATTTTCAGGTTTCGAAACCTAGCTGCCCCATGGATCCTTTAAAAATTACGTTACTATTAATTGAATTATAAAAAACTTCAAATTTATAATTAAATTTATTCCTAAAATTTTAAAAATTTTTTAAAGCAATCAGCAATCCTTAAAGCTTTAAAAAAAACCAGAATAATGACAGTCACCCCCCTGTATATTAATACAGCCTTGTTACTTTTTTTTTTTTATTTAAACACAAATTTTTTTTTCTCTCCCAAGTTATTTAAAGAAAAAGACATGAATTTCCATCTATTAAATAGGAAAATAAAGAAAAACAAATGGGGAAAAATTTTTTTCTAACACACATACTTTAAATTTCTTTACATAACCTTTAAATGAAAGTATAAAAAAAAAATTCGACCCGTCAATTTCAGAGCCCTGTTATTTTATTTTAACAAAAAATATATAATAATATATATAAAAAAAAAAACAAAACACCAAATATATTTAGTAGTCTCTGTTTACTATAAATCACAACATAACACAGATGTTTTATTTGGATCCACAAGATCTAGGTGTTAGAATGGTACACGAGATTCCCCATAACAAACAACAACAACAAGGATTATTTGCGTAAAAGCCTCGTATACCAACTATTTTACGTAAGATAACAGATCCATAGGACGTCTAATGGGATTAAAATATCTCAGCTGATGAATGCTAAAATTCTATGAGGATGCTCTAACCCAATAGGGAATAGATATACGAAAAGATGCTTTTTTAATAAAGCAAGAAACTACTAAATCATTCTAATGGCAATGTTTACGAAATGTATAGAAATCTAGACTAAGACACTTAAACTTCGATTTTTAACAAGTAAGAACAAGTTGTGGTGTAGACCTGAAGTTACCCAAATAAAGATCCTACAAAGACAATAACTTCCATGAAATCGAATTACCTTCAATAATGAAAAAGACCAACGGGGGAATATTTAGGCCATTTAACTCAAGGAACAAATAGTGAATAATACCAAAGTTTATTTTAAATTTCCACAGAAAGGGAAAAAAATGAAGGGATTCCTAGCTATTAATCTTTTTTTCAACCCTTCCAAACTTAAATCCAATTTTTAAATACCCCCATTTGATATTTATACATGTACAGGTATTTTGTAGGAAAATAAAAATGTTAAAACTTTTCTAATATTATTCGATTCTCAGTACTTTTATTCCCTAAGTTAGACGTTAAAAAAAAAAAAAAAACACAAAAAAATGGTAAACTTTATTTAATGGTGAAAATTTTCAAAGGTTAAAATAAATTTTAGAATTTTTATTTAAAAAAAAAACACAAAAAAGGCGACAACAACATAACCACATTACTCAAAATTCAATTTATTTACCTTTAAAATATACGAGTAGATTTAATATATATATATATATATATATATATATATATATATATATACTCATAGATATTATACAAGTTTATTTTACATATATAAGCTTGTTATTTTATAAAAAAAGGGTTTGAAATTCTTAATAATGAATAATAATGAAATTTATTATTTTGGCCTTATTAAGTAATGTATCTTTACTCTACTCTACTTAAGAACAGGGCCGGCGCTTCCATATGCACAGATGGCACAGTAAAACCGGGCGCCAGAATTTTGGGGGCGCCAAATTTATTGTAAAAATTATGTACCTACCGACCTAAAATAATTTTTTTTTTTTTTTGAAAATAATTAATAAATTTACATACCAAAATTTAAAAATTAAAATTATTCCTTTGAATTAATTCTTTCAAATTCTGTTCAAATTAATTCTTCTTAACTCAAATCAGATATATTTTATTTTATCATTCATTTTATAGGTACCTACCTACTGTTTAAGTTCTTCTTGCTTTGATTCTACTTAGTTAAAATAACAATTTAAAAATATGCTCCAACACATAAACAAAATCATATAAAGCAAAATATAAATGTTTTTCGGTTTTTCCTATACATTTTTTTATTTAAGGTTCAATCATTTTTTATTGTTCCTTAAATTATTTATCTATTATAAAAAAAAGAAATAGAAGAGACCATAAGAAAATAAATTCAATTCTCTTTTTTAGTCTTCTTTCAATAAAATCAAATAGTTTAAATATACCTTATGCACAGTTTAAAAAAGTGCTCCATATACATAAGCAAAATCATATAAAACAAAAAAATGTTTTTCGGTTTTGTACTGCATTTTTTTTATTTAAGGTTCAATTATTTTTGACTGTTCCTTAAATTATTTATATATTAAAGAAAAAAGAAATAGAAGAGACAATAAGAAAGTAAATTAAATTCTCTTTATTAGTCTTCTTTCAATACAATCAAATAGTTTAAATAGCTTTTGTTCTGCCTTCTACCTTCTGCACAATTTAAAAAAGTGCTCCATATACATAAGCAAAATCATATAAAACAAAAAAAATGTTTTTCGGTACAAAACCACATTTTTTTATTTAATGTTCAATTATTTTTGACTGTTCCTTAAACTATTCACCTAGGTATATAGAAAATAGAAATAGAAGAGCCAAAGAGAATAAGAAATAAAAAACGTTCTCTTAAATTTTTCTTTTACATTGATTTGCATTTGATTTATATATTATAAATACATACTTAATAATTTTTTCTCTTATAAAATTATTTCTAGTATGTAGTAGAGAAATAAAGAGTTAATAAAATAACATATATTTATTTTATATGTTATTTTATTAACTCTTTATTTCTCATCGTATTGAATAAAAAATTGTAAAGTAGTATTGTATTGTAATGTTGTATAATGTAAAATAATGAAATTTTGAATATGTGCACTTGTTTTTTCTCAATTTTTAAAGCAGTTTTTGCAATGGTCGTCAATAAAATATATATCTATGTATATTACATGCATAAAGTAAATGTACTTCTATATTTATATTTTGGACAATCCAATTTTGTTTTAGAAAATAAAATTTATGACCATGGCCATGAAGTATGAGATTTATGTATAGTGTGGTTGAAATTATGAATTATACGAAAAATACAAAATTTATAATAATTATGTTTGTCTATAAAAATAAAAACAATCTTATCTTGTAGAATAGGTTTATTTTAAAAGAATTTATTTAAAAAAAAAGATTTATTTGTTCATTACTAATTTGGTTTAAAATTTTAGAAAAAATTAATATAGTTAGTAAATATTTGCAAAGTCCAGGAATTTGTTTAACGACTGCTGTTAATATTTTGCTCACAACTAAAGAATTTTTGAGCAATTTGAGAACGGACGAACATTTTTATGATTTCATTGCGCAAGCTAAACAAATCGCTATAAAATTAGATGTAACAGCGTCGTTTCCTCCCGTTTCAACACTTAGAAGTCGTAAAAAGTCTCGGCTTCTTTCATACGAAGGCAGGGATGAAGTTATTGAGAATCCGGAAGTTAGGTTTAAAGTAGAATTTTATTTTAAAATACTAGATCAAGCTCTTCAGTCAGTTACAGAACGGTTTGAACAAATTTCCGCGCATAATAGTATATTTAAATTTTTACATGAAATTTCCATCATTTCGTCATATACTTCAAGTGATCTGTTTAATTATTGTTCCTCTTTAGAGAAAAATCTAACACACGATGGTTACTCTGACATAAATGGAGTAGAGCTATTTGAAGAGCTTAAAATATTTCCTACTTTGGTTTTGAAAAACCACCTTCATCCCCTCTTGAAACTTTAAACTTTATTTTTGATAAAAAATTAGAAACATTATTTCCCAACCTTGTTATTGCTCTAAAAATTTTATTGATAATACCCGTTACAGTAGCTTCTGCGGAACGTAGCTTTTCAAAATTAAAAATTATTAAAAATTATTTGAGAACTACAATGACTCAAGACAGATTAGTAGGATTAGAAACTATATCTATTGAAAAAGAACTTCTTGAAAATTTGGACTACAACGATTTAGTTAACGATTTTGCCAATATAAAAGCGCGAAGAATTAATTTTTAATATTTTCGTTTTATTAAAGTTATTAAATTATGTGATATATAGTTTTTCCTCGCGTTTTCCTTTTGAATTAAATTTCTTTCATTCAAGTAAAGCGCTATTTCTTCTAACTAAATTTTTTATTTTCAATTTAAAACTATTTTCTTTTTTAAATTAACTTATTTTTTAAAGAGGTTATACCTCCGTGGGACTACCTCTATAAAAAAAATGCATCGATAATCCTACCTCATGGGTGATGTGGAAATGGATTTTTTAGGGCGGCGTTTTAGAAAAGTGCACCGGGTGACAAAATGCTTAGCGCCGGCACTGCTTAAGAAAAACAATTTAATAAAGATACTTGGAATTTCATATCTTCTAAAAGTTAAGAAAAGTTTCTAAGATAATTTTCTTTCATATAAATTGTAACAATTCATTGGAACAAATCAACAATGATTTAAGAAGATTAATATATATATTTTAATCTTAATGTGGATCATTAATCGTGAGGGAGGCAGAAAATTTACAAATGAACTAAATTAATATATATGTATATATAGAATATAGAAAGAAAACTAGGATGTCTGTTCTTAATTCTCCTGTATAACAGAGTAGAAGACGACATCATGAATAAAATACAAATATGTTAAAAGAAATCAATATTTAAAAGCCAACTTGAAGATCTGGATTACTCCGGCGATATGAAAATAAGCCTGCCAGATCAAAATGAGTCAACTGGTTGATTAATAACTGTATTTGCTGTATTTGCAAGATTATAAGGTACATCGAGTTCTCTCGCCTTGAGAAGGATTACAAAGTTAAGAATATTCTAGGGATGCGTAGTGAAACCTTGAAAACATTACTAAAAAAAAGCAATGCAGTTTAGACAGTGAATCCTAAAAGAAGCAAGCTCATCATTACATTTGGAAAAATATATCAATTAAATTTGTTTTTTTTTGGAATATCCAAGTCTATTTTCTTTAAATCTCAAACTTATTTAATCTTATGTTCTCAATCTCATTTCCGAACTAAGCTTCCGATTTAAATCTATGCTACTTTAAGAAGATTTTAAGATTGGAAAAGTGGTGATCTTTAGCTGATTGAAATCATGAGCATATTTTATATTAAATTGGTTTTCCTTACTCCTTTTAGGATCATAAGGCCTCCAATATAAATTTCTATGCAACTTTGCAACGTTGGGTGCTGTAATTTTTGCAATTCGAATGTTATGCCTATTGAATGGAACCAACGAGACGAGACTAACTTCAACTTTAAAAGTGGTAATTTTTTGAATATTAAATATATTCAATATCTGACCAGTGACGTAGTGATAAAGACGCTAATTTTGGCGTAGTAATTTGGAAAGTCTCGGGTTCAAACCCTAGGCAGATCATATCTAATAAAAATAATATCGTAAAATTGTATAATTATATCGTAAAAGTTAATAACGTAATATAAGATAAGTTTGAGTAGAAATAAATAAATATCTTTTATGTGGGAAAATAGATGGCGCACAAAAATAACATTTGTGAATTCATATTCTTAAACAATAGCTACAGCTGAGTTATCAACGGCTTAGTGAATATAACGATTAAAGAAATTAAAGCCTAGTCTAAAAAAACTTGTTGAATGCCCTTTACTCCCTAAAAGAATGGAAAAAGATTAAAGCGAAAATAAATATATTCTATAACACACTTATCTTATAATATACCTTTTGAGTTTAACATCATATTATTTTTCTATCCCTCCATTCAAGGGTCATTCTAACCATTTTTTTTTTATTTGCTCTCCTAAGGTCAGGGTCATTGTTCTAGTTCAGAATATCCTACATAAGATTCTAAGGCATATATTTATGATTGCGTGTATCCTGTTTGTAGTAGTTCGTTTTGTAGTACTAGAATTTATTCAGGTTATTTATATTCAATTATTTTACACTAAATTTTTTCTATACGTTCCATTTTTCTCCCAATAATTGCGTTTAACAAACCACCTTTTTTTGGTTAAAAAGGTCAAACAATATAATAATCGTTTAATATTAAACGAATTAATTTAAAAAAAAATAATTATGTACATTAAATCATATTTACCCTTTTTTAAAGCAAACTAGATGACCTTCGTTTTATCCAACCCAACGAAATGTTTTCAACCTTTTGGCATTTCAAATGTCAAAACTCTTCAGACAGTCTTTCATCAACTCTTCTTTTTTTTTATCAAATATCAAATTATTACTATAATTTAATTAGAAATATTTAATAATAATTCATATGATTTCCACCATTTTTTAAATTTTATTAAAAAAGAAATAAAAAAAAAATTATGAACTAATCTGTCTCCATTTCATGCTTATAACTACCATAATTTTTTTTTTTTTTTATTTTATTCAAGAAATAAATTGGTAGTAAAATAATTACTAAAATCGTATTTTAATTTACTTTATATTAAAGAAGCATCGAATTTAATTTAATTTTTCTCCTTAAATATACACACACAAACATATATATTCCATCTATATAGTAAATAGGTACACAAACTGTACATATATGTATACTATATATTTAAAAAATAAATATAATTTATAAATTGATTTAAAATACACTTTTATTTTTTATTTTTTTTCGTTTTTTTTTTACTCATTCACTCTTTAATTTATTTCGAAAGTAAATGACTTCCGTGATGATCGAAAATAAAAAAAAAATAAAAAAAATAAAAATTTTTCGCAAAACAGTAACAAACAACTTTGTGTATCCGACACAAAAAGGGCATCAGTAATAAAAAATGATTGCTACAAAAAAAAAATAGCAAACAACAAACAAACAACAAACCCTTAAAAGACATGAGAAAAAATAGAGAGTAAGAGGGAGAGGAAGAGAGAGGAAATAAAGGTGGATATAAAACGAAGAGAGTACTAGATAAAGTAATAAAACGTGAAAAAAAACTATTAAATTGAGCAACACTGTCATTAATGATAATCGATTATGTTCGTAATATATAAATGAATGAAATATCATCTCATCCCTACTTAAACTGTTATATGTACTTAATAATACATATATATATATATATTAATTTTAAAATAAAAATTGTACATACAATGTTTCTATACAGGAAAAATTTTAGACAGTAAGGCTGATACTATAGGATACTAAAGTACTAACATTAGAATGAAGTACTAACGAAAGAATATAAAGTCCCACAAATGTCAATTCCTAAAATGTCAACTTCGAAAATGTCGAAAAATTGGCATGTTTTAAATTTTGTGTAGAAGGATTTTAGGTTCCTAAATCTGGGTATTCCCTTTTTCCAGAATATTAATATATTTTATTTAAACCATTTAATTAAAGCCGACATATTTTGAATGAAAAAAATATAGAGTCCCACAAATGTCAATTCCTAAAATGTCAACTTCGAAAATGTCGAAAAAATTGTCAAGTTTTTAATTTTATGTAAAGCCATTTTAGAGTTGGTTTCAAAATCAGGGTATTCCATTTTTCCAGAATATTTATATACATAACTTAATCCATTTAATAACAGCCAACTTATTTTTAATATACTTTTGCCAAAGTCTGAATTTTGCGAGTGGATATTTTATACGTGGCGAATTTTTAAAATTGACATTTTGGGATTTGATATTTTGAAAATTGATATAAATTCATCAGTCCCATTCAAATTATTGTCAAAAGTGTGCTATTGGTTTAAGGAATGTAACTTTGAATATTTTTAAAATTATTTAATTCTTTACGGAAAAATTTAATCAACTTCATTAAATGTAAATTATTAGTTCTAAGTTCAATGAATAAATCATGAACTTCGTAATTTTATAGCAGCTACACTAATCTCTTTCCCAAGAATAATCAAATTGATCAAAAATTATTGGCATTGACATTTTTTAACAAAATTTCAGATATGCAAATTAGATTCGAATTTAAGCATATGAAAATTGAAGCTGTATGGCAGTTATTTGAACCACTTGCAGCATATTAATCAAAAATTTTGCAAAGACGTCAGTTATAAAATTTACTTTTAGACTCTGAGCTATGCATAATTTTCCAACACCATGTTTTATTAAATATAGAATTTTTATTAAATACTAGCTAATACCCGGTGCGCGTTGCTGCGCCTCTCAATGGAGGTTTAATTAAAGTTGATGTTACTGCAAAAAGTTAACACAAAAATTATACACGGCTTACACATGTAAATTTTAAAATGTATGAAAGCAATCTTTTTAAAACGATTTTTCTAGTATTATTCTAGTAATGTTTGAAACTTTTTGTAATTCAAAGCAGTACAAACTACTTTCCAAAGTTTGACGTAATTTACTTCCAAAAAAATTTTTTGACCAATCGTAGGACCGACTGTTAACATACTCAACTCCATTTTCAAGTTGCTTCACACATATAAAATTTGAGGTCAACCGGTCAAATCGTTTCTAATTTAGAGTTAAGTAACGCAAAAATCTATAAAAGCCACTGTGCCCCATTGGGTTAACGGAACTATACTTTTTCTTTGGGCAAAGCAGTATTGCGCTAAATTGGACGTAATTTTCTTCCAAATCTTTTTTTTGTCAATCGTCGGGCCGGCATGAGTTAACCAATTGCAAGTCTGTAAAAAGAGCTAATTTCATTCTCAAAACGGAACACATATACAAAATTTGAAGAAAATCGGTTAAACCGTTTCTAATTTAGAGTAAAGTAATCAACAACTTTATAAAAAGCTGTTGAGTCGCAATGGGTTAATGCAACTCAATAAAATTTTTGTGTGGGCTTTCTTTTTAGCCAAAGCAGAATTTCGTAAAATCGGACAAAATTTGGATCCAACATTTTTTTTGACCACCCGTCGGCCCGATATGGGTTAACAAATTCCAAAACTGTTAATAGTGTCAACTCAATTCTCAAGGAGCATCACGTATACAAAATTTGAAGTCAATTGGTAAAACCGTTTCGAATTTAGAGTAAAGTATTGAAAAACCTATAAAAAGCTGTTGGGCCGCAATGGGTTAATGGAACTAAACAAAATTTTTTTTGGGGCTTTCTTTTAAGCCAAAGCAGAATTTCGTAAAATCGGACAAAATTTGGACCCAAAATTTTTTTTGACCACCCGTCGGCCCGACATGGGTTAACAAATTCCAAAACTGTTAATAGTGTCAACTCAATTCTCAAAGAGCATCACGTATACAAAATTTGAAGTTAATCGGTCAAACCGTTTTCATTTTAGAACAAAGAAGTTTAAATACTTGCACCACAGCCCCAACTTGGCGGTCCGTTAGAGCAAAATTTTTGGGCCACGATTTCCTTCCGAACCCAAAAACCTCTATATACAAATTTTCATGAAAATCGGCTGGGCAGTTTAGGAGCCAACTCGCTACATACAAACAAACAAACAAACAAATAAACAAACTTTCGCTTTTATATATATAGATAAAAATTCGAAATTCAGAAATTGAGTTGTATGGTAGCCAATGGAACCCCTCTGAGAAAACTACTTTTATGACTTT
The DNA here is from genome assembly GCA_963082915.1 of Dolichopus griseipennis. NCBI lineage: Eukaryota > Metazoa > Arthropoda > Insecta > Diptera > Dolichopodidae > Dolichopus > Dolichopus griseipennis. Next base: position 25,039,230 of record OY720445.1, on the reverse strand, counting down.
TGTGTAAAACCCAATTTATGAATTTTTAGTTTTTGGACCCATTGTCACACGAACGAACGCACATGGACAAACCGACTCAGTGTAAGAAGAATCGATTCTGATGCATTTCACATCACAAACTTAATAACCAATTTCGTATACCCTTAAAACTAAATTCACGCGAGTTAAAAAATGTAAAATAACTGTAAAGATCAATGCCCAACCCTATTCCACTGAACGATTCTGTTCGATTATATTGACTGGAAAATTTTTTAAGATACATAATAAATATACAGTAAAAATAAAAAAAAAAATATTTTACAACAATTATTAATTTTGAGTAGAACTTTTATAACAGTATAATAATAATAATAAAAATAAGTATATAATAAGTATAATGATAGAATAATGCCAACACTATAACCTTGATATATATATATATATACATTTTTTTTTTCAATATTATATACTCAATAGATTTATATAGATAAAAACAGTTATTTATATAAATTTTGTTTTTTTTTTTAATTCGCGTTCTTAAACTCTTGACACTTGTCTTTATTCATTCCAATGTTATACTGGTGAGAGCTAATTAATAATTTTTAATTTTTTTTGTTTTCCTCGCGATATTTCTTGTTTAATGTAATTTTTCAAAAACTTCACTATACATAACGAACTTCATTTAATCTCAAAAAATGATGTACGTTGTATGTTTGAATTGATTGTAGAAATTTTTTAACTACTCACCTACCCTTCATCCACCCTTCACCCACCCTTCCCCCACTCTTTTACGTATATAATATCGAATCGACATGCTTACTCATTTATTGTTATAACTCTACCATTTTTTTCTGAAGTTAATTGATTTTAAAATATGTTAGGTCTGACACAGCCCCCCTTCCCTTCCCTTTTTATAAACGAGGAGTATTTTTAAAGCATTTTAGACAATATTTAAGTAGAATAAAGTAGATTAAAAATAAAAAAGTATATGTAATACTTTCTATAAAAATGGATTTTTAATTGATTACATCATAAGGTGCTCCATTATAAAATATAATCATTTTATAATCTATGAGATGAGAATTGCAATCAACTAATTTCTATCATTATATTAATTATACTTTTCTTTTGTTTCATAATTTCCCTGAATTATACAAAGCAGGGGGGAATACTGCTGAAAATTTAATTACGTCATACGTGTATATGTTTTAGCAACATGTTGCTAGAAAAAGGTTTGTTTTTTTTATTTTAAATAAATATACTGAATGATATTAATATGTTTGTTATTATGTTTCTGATAGATATTTAAATTTAATTAATTACTTAAGAAACTGGAAACAATATTTTATTTTTTTTTTTTTTAAAGCTTAAATTTTTAAATTAATAATTGGATGGTTCTATATTTAAATTTGGGTTGATTTAGATCATAATTAAAGTAGGTTTAGAGTCATAACTCTCGAAAGGACTTATAACTCATTTAGTGGGACATCCTTTTGAATAAATTTCTTCAAAACTAATAATACTAGGAGGATGAAAATTACACACGGTTAGTTTTATAATAGATCACGAACCTATATAAAGTTTTAAAATGTTACGGCCCAATTTTAGGGGAGCTGCCATACAAAGTTGTCAATTCGATAACTGTGAATCTAATGAAACTATGGGGATAAAATTAAAACTGGGCAGGTAAAGTAATTGGGCAAGTTACTTGGGAAAGTTGGACATCACTCAGAACAACTTTGAGTGTTGACCCATTTTTTTTTTAAGCAAAAATTATGGGGTAGAGTGGTAAAATTTTTTTTAAATTATTTTAACTTTTTTTATTTTTTTGTAATATATGTGTAATAGTATAAGGGAATTAAATAACGGTTTATTTTATTTGATACATCATAGTGAGTAAGCAACAGTATCTAAAAGTTGACAAAAGCAATTATAATCTTCCTCTTATATAATTAAAATTAATATTAGTTTTAATATTACTAATAACCCCTCAGCTGAGAACTGAGAACTGAAGAGAATTATGAACCACCAATCTGAGTCAAAACTCTTAGGGTCATAAGTCCTCTAGAGAATTGTGGCTCATTGGTACGAGTCCTATTGAATGAGTCATAAGTCCCTAAGAGAATTGTCTCTAAATTAAACGAGGGCTCATTTCAGATAAACATTCATAATATATAACATTCATATACGAAGTTAGTTAGTTAGTGTATGTTATTTATATATATATATATATGTATGTTTGTAATTGTTTTCAATGTAAAATGTTAAAATTCAAGAAAATTAAATAAAACTTTAATTTGATAAAATTAATTTGGAAAAAATAAAACAAATAAACGAACAAAAAAATATAATTCAAAAAATAAATTTTTAAAACGAATATAAACTTCCCATTACATTTCTTCCCTTTACACAAAAAAAAAATAAAAATTTTTCCGCATTATTTGAAGGATCAATGTAAAATCATTAATTTTTTTTTTTTTTTGTATTTTTTTGGGATTCTTGTTAATTCAAAAATAACAAATTTCCATTTTTTCCACCACAGTTGTAAATTTTGATTTTCTACGATTTGAAAAAAAAATAAATATATATATATATATATTTCAAGTTATAAATTTAAGTTATGATAAATTATATGATAACTCGTATGTTCCGATTGTGTAATTTAAAAAAAAAAAAACCCTTTTTTATTTTTCTATGTATATTTTATTTTTTTTTTCTATTTCATATTTTCTTTCTGCATGTATAAATTATTTAAGGTACGCACCCAAAGGCAATATTTCTAGAAATATAAAAAAAAAACAAAAACCAACAAAAAAAATAACAACAGAAATTACAGATTGAAGAGGTCCTTTTTTGTTTTATACCAAAAATATTAGATTTATTTTTAAGACGAGTTATGCATTTAAATTGTTCCTTAATAAGTCCAGACTTGAAAATTTTCATATTATTTTCTATTATATAACTTTCATGTATATAATATATACTATTTTATATAGTTAGTATATATTACGAGTATATAGTTTCGCAAAATAAAAAAAAAAACGAAATAAAATAAAAAGAGTTTTATGCTTTTTGAACATTGAATTACAACTGTACAATTTTTACTTAATCCAAAAATCAAAGATAACAAAAAAAAACTTGTAAAATAAAAACTGATTTAAATCAAAAAAATAAATCGGAAATGCTTTTAAGAAAAAAAAAAAATGTGTTTTTCTTTGATTGTATATATCAGTATCCTGCTCTACATATTTTTTATTTAATAAATAGCTTTTTATTATCTATTTTTATTTTAGTTTTTTGTGTATAGAATTATTTCACAAATCCAAGTTACAAACACAATGCCAACTATCGGATAATCGCTCAATTCGCTTAACTATTCGTTAAATTAAAAATAATTGTAGCGAATGTGAAATACAAAACAAATATAAAAATTTTCTGAATTTATCTGAAATTAAGACCATTAATTAGCAATTCAAGTAAATTTTATATCAATTAGCAAAGATTTTTAAAAAAGGGATTTGAAGTTAAAAGAAGAAGATGAGTGCAAGTCTGCTGTGTTGAAAAATTTTATTTAATCTGTAGAAAAAAAATGACTCCTACGATAACATTCAAAATGTAAGTCGCTATATCCAAAAATCATTTATATTGCAAATAAAGTTGAAACAATAAAACTATTAACTCTAATTTAATTTTTTGATATTTTAAAATTTTTACCACATATCCAAAAAATACCTCAAATATGTTATAATGTCAATATAAAAATATCATATAATAAATCTCATATTCTTTTTTTTTAAAAGACGTCAGATAAATGTCAAAACTAATCTAAGCGAAAAAAAAAATTTTAAATTTGCTAATTCTAAGATTGTGTTTACGTTGGAGCTGCAATAAGTGATAAGAGCGTCGATAAGAGCATAGTGTAGAAAACTTATATTAATTATCGATGATCAAAGCTTTGCTTCAATATATTGCTTCAAACATATTTAAATCATGTACATATATAGATTTTTACGCTATGCTCTTATCGACGCTCCAACATAAACGCAACCTAAAAGCGAACAATCTTTAGTGGCGATATTTCGAAGTTCATAAGAATGTGATTGATAGTAAATACTTAAGAATATGCAATGAATGTAATTTTTTTAACAGAAAATATTGAGCGCATATATTCTGAAAAAAATTGTATAACTCTAATTTTAAACGAACTTAAAAGTCACATTCAACTAAGACAATTCGACCAAAGCGCCGCATTTACTGTGCTGAATGTATGTCATTCATGTGTGACAAAATTTTTTTGAATTTTTCATCTACTTTATGTATGTATGACATATATGATTTTGCTTTTAGAATTAATACAAGAAAGATCGGTGTGGATTTTTAAAAGTAATTACATTGAAGTTTATATATTAGATAGAATACATTATATAATTAATAAAAAACTTAATTAAATAAACAACGAAAATTCAAAATGAGGTATATTGCTTGTGCAATACTTATGCAAAGCTCGGAAGTTTATGTACTTAAGAAAAGCAGAATACACGCATATTTATACCCTTAAACAATGTGAATATGCAACCATATATGCAAATATCTTTTTCATAATTTTCTTATATTATCTTGAAACACTAATTAAAAACATAAAAAAATACATTGAAAATTATGGTCCGCGTTTCTCCTTCAAAATTTACACCCAAAAATGAAGAAAATATGACAGCTAAAAATTCACTGTTACTAATGTGTGTCATTTCGCGAATTATACCAAAATGTCAAAACTGGAATCTGAAATTATTTTCAACCACTAATTGTGACATACAATTATTTAACGCCATCCATTGTGCTACATGGTATTTGGTCACTCATGAATGGCATAAATGAAGCATAGTGAATACGGCACTTAACGTTTAAAATCAGTTTATTAATGAGTATTTTATAACGTAATTACTGTCTAGTTCAATAGTTTTAAATAATATTGAGTTTTTTTTTAAATTTTTTTTTGTGAAGTTACTTTTAGTAAATCATTGTATATATATGTCATTCATAAAAATTTTTTCGTCAATCGTCGCAATTGTGTTTGCTTACTGGACAAATGTGAAATAAATATAACTCAAGATTTTTAAATTAAATAAACCAAACATGAATATTTTCAATTATAGGATTTTTTTTTAAGTTACCAATAATTTTACTTTTGCTTCCAGAAATATTCAACGAGGTTTTTTTAGGCAAAAACAAAATAGAATATTTTACAAATATCTTTTTAAATTATAAATTACTTCGAATGTCCTTACATAACAGATATCTTTTTTATTGCATATTTTTTTATTTAATTTGATGGAGAAAAAACTAATATTGACATTCTGAATACAGCAAAATTACCATCCTAATTGTTCTATACATAACAAGGTTTTTAAACAGGGTTTTTAAATCTTTTAAAGACATCTAAAAATCAATTCAAAAAATCTGAAATTATTTTTTTAATTAATTAAGTGGTAACTGTTTAACTGTTAAGGTAAAAATCCTATTTATAGCGTACGTACATGTTGAAAAAGGAGGGCCATATTATATTCTTATTATTAGAATTGATGAATTCCACATACAATTTAAACATGAGTATAGTACTATACCTTAAAAAAGTAATTTACTAATTTTATATTTCAAATGTTAGGTATTTTTGTATCTGTGAGTTATATTATTTAATTAAATTATTTGTTTATATTTTTATATTAATGTATTTTTTATTAAAGATATATAATTATTAATTATTGATTATGTCATTAATTTGAACCCAAAGGCGAATGGTAATTGAATCAAATAGAAAACCAGAACAGAGGTTTTTTACTTTTACTGGGATTCGAACTTAGACCTCTTAAATAAAAGGTCGGCGCTCTAACCACTGTGCCACTAAGCACAAGCTCTTATTATACCATAGCTTCAATATTAAAATTTGGTAGAATTTGAAATATACAAATCCCATGATATTACACTTGCATCTACATAAAATCCAAATATTTACAATCAAACTTCTAATGCATTACCAAATACCCAAAATACATTCAAGACAATTTTAAATCCTTCAAATATTTAAAAAAAAAAAAAAATAAACGAACATTCACCTAATTTATAATGAAACCAATTATTCATAATATTAATTTAACAATACATTAAACCAATTTTCTTTAGTATAAAGAAAAATTAAAAAAATAAATAAAATAAAATACTTCATTGTTAAGAAAAACTTTTGGCATCAAATTTTCCTCTAAAAAAAAAAACTATCTCTTCTGACGTCTTCAAAAAATAAGTAAAAACTTATACAAAAAAAAAAATAGAATAGTAGAAAAAAAAATCAAATAAAAATTTTATAAAACTTGTAAAAACTCTTACTTCATCGCAGTAACAAATAAATCTTTTCTTTTTTATTTCTTTTTTTCAATATTTTTTTTTTAATTTCAACTTTTTTTTTTGAATTTCAAATTCATTGAAATAACTTTTTATTATTATTATGATTATTGAGAATAACATCGAATCTGAATCCAAAAAAAAAAAAAGTAACCAAAAGAAAAAAAAAACAGGAAAGGAAACAGAAGGCTTACTTTAAAATCTCATTGAAATGAATAAATCCTTTATATCTACTACTTCCTCCAATCATCATATTATAAAAATACCATATAATAAAATCTTATTTAAATGTGCGTTCTAGATACAAAATACATACAATATGCATCCAAAATTTTTCAACCAAAACCACTCAACTACTCAAATATTTAATAAATTCATTTTCCAAAAAAAAAAAAAAACAAAAACCAAGTTGTTTAAAATGAAAAACTTTACAACTTTTCCATTATTATTATTGCTTTCCAAAAAAAAAATAATAAAAAAACAACAAAAGAAAATCAAATAAATGTAATATACTTTTTTTATTTAAAAGAATTTTCATGTAAAACTATTTTCCACTATTTTAATTTTCATAACAATTTTTCACAAAATCACGAGTCCGTTTCAAAAAAAAACGATAAGACAAAAAACCCAAAAAAAAAATAGCAAGGATTTACTTAGGACTCAACTTAAATATCAAAAGGATTTTTAAATATGTATTAAAAAAAAACAACAACAACAACAATCAAACAAAAGAATATAACGGTAGGGTGAAAAAAAAGGAAAAATTGTAAAAGAAATAATAAATAAATAAATAAATAATTTATATTTTTTAAATTTTTTAAATGTATTTGAATATCATTTTAAAATTTTTATTTGCTTGTTTTTTATTGTTTTTTTTTTGTTTTTACAAAATAAAATTAAATATAAATCAGAATCTTTTATGTATGTACGTATATAACAATTTAAAACAATTAAAAATTCATTTATAAAAACCTCAGAATAATAAAACACTTTTTGTTTTTTTTTTTTATTTTTATTATTTTATTATTGCATACTTATAGGGGAACAGTTAAAATTGAAATTGAAAAGGCTTATCCCAATTCTGTGACATAACCTTTTAAGTTTTAACGAATGTGTATATGAATGTGTGTTTAAAATATGTTTGTATCTTTTTTTTTACGAAAATATTTAATGAGTAATAATATTTAAAATGCAGATAAAAATTGTTAAAATTCGAATTGTGTTTTTTTTTATTATTTTTTTGATAAAAAAGTTTATTCATACATTTCATGTGTCATTTTTTTCAACTTTTTTTTTTCAAGTATGTAATTTGTATATATATAAATATATATATATTCATATTATCTCATGTATTTTATACATTTATTTTTGGTTTTTAATTTATAATTTATGTTGTTATTGTTGTTTTTATTATTGAAAATTTTCTTATCAAAGTTTTTAATTATATATAAAATATATATAAATGAAATTTTTAAACTATAATATATACCTAAAATTTCTTAATTTTATATTTAAATAATTTAACTCTGTATGCTTATATGTTTAATATATTATCACATAATCGTGCGTATAAGCATCATGTAATGTTACATAATGCTACAAATGCAAGCGCCACATAATGTTATATAATTAATTAAATAATAAATGTAATCAAGACATGTAAACAATTAAATCATATAAACAAATGACATGTAACAAATGACATGTATTAAATCATATAAACAAATGACATTGTATTGGTTCCTAAAATCGTATGATCATAACGCATTATTTTAAATACACACCCATTCCTAATATTCATAATTGTACAGTTTTAGTTTTAAGAAAATAATAATGTTAATCATGTGTTTTTCTAATTTTAATAAATAATAAAGTTCTTGCAATCGAAGAAGAAAGTCATTATTATTATTCATTATTATATAATTAAATTTCAGAAAAGAAGTGTTTTAAACAACTTATCAACAGTATTTCGGAAAATTGTACCTCTTTTAGATTCAGATTCGATGTAATCTGTATATAGTAATTACTTTTCTTAACTTGTATTATAAGTTCTTATTTTTAGATGAATTAGAAATTAAATTGAATGCCTTGGGATTGAAATGTTACAAAAGTAAATTAAAGATTTTGTAAGGAACAAAATAATAAAGGGGAAGAAATATTAATAAGAATATATTAATAAATTGTAAATATACCTATTGACTACTATAACTCAGCATATTGAGGAACAAATTTACCTAATTCTATATTTTTGATTATTAATGAAGACTCATTTAGCACCATGAAACACCTAGGGATTTTGATTGTAACACTAGCAATTTACAAAATATGCGTTTCATCGTTTCCTAAAATTTCATCCTATAATTATGCAAAAATTGTTAATTCTTAATAACATGTTAGAAGAAAAGAAAGCCATTTTAAATTTCAAGTCAATAGCTCAACGATTACAAAATTTTAAACACAGATAAGAAAACAAGTTAATAAAAATATTTTAAAAATATTACCAATGAATAACTTAAATTAGTACAAATCAAAAGAATAGTAAGAAGCATCAACATGGTAAAACATTACCAAAATTAAAATTTAGAAGGGAAGTGTATAATAGTTTGTACCAATATAAACAGAAAACCCAGTTCTGACTACAAACATTTTTATTCTAATAAATACTTGTACAAGGAAGCAAAAATCATTAGAATGGAAAATTTTATAAGAAAATTGATTAGAAATCATTATGATAGATCTCAAAATACTCCAGAACATTGTTTAATATCACATATATCTTACCATAATGAGCAGTAGAATGAAAATACATTATTCAGCGGCTTTATAGTGTCTGAACATTTCATCTTTTAAAAAAAAAAATGCATATATTTAGGGGCTGCGGGTTAGATTGCCGTACGGATTATACTCTATTTAATTGAAATGTATTTACAAATCTCAATAGTGACCAAATATAATTATTAAACTATAAAATCTATAATTTAAACAAAATAAATTAATACACCAACACCAAACCGGTCCAAATTCGCAAGAAAAAGAACCCGACAATTTGAAAAGGCATTGTATTTACTTGTAATAAATAAATAAATAGATATCTTTAAGACCATTATCATGTTCCCCAATTAAATCACTATACAAGGCGGACTACGAGTAAAGTCATAGGATATAATTTGGGTACTATAAACCGAGAAAATTCAGACAATTCAGAAACTGTTGGAAATACTAATAATATTTTAAAATTTTAATAATTAATTTTTTTATTATAAAAATTACATAGTTTAAATGTTAGTCAAAATATAATAAAAGTTGTTTTCATTAAATTTTCCTAATATAAAGTTTAAGAATTAAAGGGATAAATATACTTGAATAATAATAATAGAATTTTTTTTTATCCTTTTTGCTCCTTTTGGGAGCAAAAGATATCTACAACATCTCCATCTGACTCTATTTGGAGAACTATTTTTGCTTCCTCTCATGTTTTTTCAGTAGTTGAGGTTAGTTTTTCTAATATTTTTCGCCTTCAGGTGTTATTTGGGCGGCCTCGTCTTCGGGTTTCTTGTGGATTCCAATCAAGTTCTTCCCTTAATAAGGTTTCTTGCGTTTTTCTAAGTGTATGCCCTATCCATCTTTACTTTTTCCTTTTAATATCTTGCCCGATCGGTTCTACTTTGGCAGTTTCCATTGGTTATTATTACTTATTGTGTTAGGCCAGTATAGTCTGCATATGATTCTTAGTCAATAGTTAAAATACAGCAACTTAATTGTACAGGATTAAAAAAATTTAACAAAACTGAATAAAAATATTTAATATTTTTCAATTTGTTCTGTGATTTGACTCCTTTTTGACTTTTTTTATCATTCAGGATCAAATAATGTACATGGGCTACCATCTCTGTAATTTATTTAAGTATTAAAATTTTACACATTTTAGTTCATTTTGAGAATGTAAATTTTTCAAACTTTAATTCAAATTCAACCCTCAACCTAAATTATTTTTTTATTAAAGTTCAATTTAAAATTAAACAAATTAACAATTTTCATTCAATTTATATACTAATTCTTTAAATACACAATTAAAAAATTCAGTTTCTAACACTCTTTTAAAATAAAATACTATTTAAATTATTTTCAATAATAAAATGAAAATTTATTTCTCTCTTATTATGTTTAGAAATCAATTCAGATTTATTTTGCTGATCTTTTCAGATTCTTTCAACATTTTTATTTCATTTCAAAATAAAAAATAAATTATTATTTTTCCTTTCATTTTTTTCAATAATAATTCAACTCCTTGCCTATACACCACTACATATATAAAAGTACATTTAGATTAACACAATAAATGATTATCTTTCTTTTCATGTGTTTATAATTATCATATTAGTTTAATCTTCAAATATATATACATATACACATTAATATATAAAACATACTTAAGATATTTATTTCGTTTAAAATATAATATTTCATAAAATATACACATGTACATGTGTATATGTATATATATATATATATCATTTCAAATACAATAAAAACACCGAAGACACTAGAAAATATGAAAATATTTGAAAGAAAAATCTAAGAAAAATTTGTGGTTCCATAAAGCAGCTGCCTCTTTTTATAAAAACTTCCAGATTATGTCGTAAATATGCTGAAACGTCAAAAAAAAAACCAACAATTTTTAAACAACAACCAAAAACATCATAATAATATAATGAAAAATAATAGAAAAAAACAAAACAACAAACAAACAATTTTCTTCATTTCTAATTTATTGGTTTTCTTTTTGTGAATCCTCTTTTGGGTTTTTTTTTTTGTAGTTTGAAAGGACTCTCTTTTGAAAATTTGTCTAGAAGATAATAATCGCATAAGAAATATATATATATATATATATATATATATATATATTATATATATGTAATAATTCTTTTGATTTTGACTATCACTTGAAATTTAATTCTCATATATATATATATATACAGATATAGATATCCTTTGAAATATTTTCTATTTTTTTGTTGGAATGGAAAATATCCTTTTAAGAAAAATTTTTTCTATCAAAAATAGAAATTAATATATTTTATTTTTCGTCCTTATTTCTTTTTAATTTTTATTTGTTTTTTTGTTGTTGTTTTTGTTGTTGTATTTATTTGTTTGGACAGAATTGTCTACGTAAGGATTAACAAATACTATTTTTGTTTTTTTTTTTTGTATTTAGCTTAAAATCTGCTAGTATTAATTATTTCTTAATATTATTAATAAAAAAAAAAATATAAAATAATTGAAACAAATTAAGAAATATTTTATAGTAGATAAAATATCAAGTGGTGTGATTTTTACTAATATTTCCTTGTTGAAAATGGAATTAAATAATGAAACTGCATATGGTAGGTGAAATCCGAACTTTGAAATCCCTAAAAGTATGCAAAAATATCAAGAACATTAAGAATTTCTTTCTGAGTTATCTACTTAATGTTAAATGGTCTTAGAGATGGTTTTGGCTTATTAACTGAGGTTTTGCGCGTTCTATAACATTCCTGCATAGATTAAAAAGTATTTTATTGAAATTTACACAATCCCCTTGACTACCAATTATATGTACCTTTATAAAACTTCTAAAATTTGTCGTAATTATGTTATTTATGAGAAATGTGGGAAGTCGTGGCACAATGATTAGAGCTAGGTACTCTGATTTAAGAGACCTTGGTTTGAGTCCTTGGAAAAGTAACAAAATATTTTTTATTATATTTCGAACTGATTTAGGTACCGTACATTAATTTTAGTCATTAGATTTAAATTTATAAAAAAAAAATCTTTAACTAATATTGTGCAGGGGCATAACTCCGAAGGACGTAATTCCTTTAGGGTGTTATGACTTATTTAGTGGGACATAAGTTTCTAAAAGACTTAAGAATTACAGCTATGAGCCGTAACTACTTAGGAGACTTATTACTCTGAGAGTTTTGACTCAAAATGGTGGGTCAAAACTCTCTTAATATATTCAGACTTTCTTGAACGTAGTATCAAAAATAATTAGCACGCATTTTGGAGTTGGATTCACGCATTTTGGAGTTGGATGCAATTTTCATTTTGTAAACAAAGTCTCTTCCCATCCCTCGTCTCTCGAATTCATAAAAATTCTCGAAAAAGCGTCTGGTTAAAGCGATTTTTTAACCAACTTAAATATGCTTCCAAATATAGAATCTCGTATAGACAAATATATAACTACATATTGTTTTACATCTACAACTTTACTTTTATATTTTTATATTATCATACTTAAACCATAAAGATCGGAAAGGGGCTTTCAGAAATTATTTCAAAATTAATTTCGATTTAGATAAATTATAATTAGCTTATAACCTATAAGCTTAATCATACAACTTTAGTTTTATCATGTTATAATTCAAAAATGAGGAGGCTTCCAAAAGGATCTTATGACCCACTTGTCAAGGAACTTAAAACGTAAATATTTGAAAATGAGCCAAAGATGTCTTAGGGACTTATAGCCCTAAAAGTTTTGACTCTGCACCAATTAAAATACTCCTATCTGAATTGCAAATAATATCTGAGATTTAACAAAAAATTTAGCTTACCCTTACAACTCACAGATACAAAAAAATATTAAGCAAATATTTTTCTTTAGAATTTTTATTACTGAAATATGAAATCTTGTTTTTAAAAAAGAAATAATATTGCATAGTCATTAAGTTCTAAGCTTCTTCAAGTGCCCTAGAGCTGCAGAAAGTTTAAACAGAAATTAAAGCGCTAGCGGAAAATATAGCTAGATATAATGGCTTCCTATGCTACACAAGGTCGTAAAACAAGGAAAATAAAATTCCGTCTATCTTAACTATATTTAAACTAGCTTCCGATTCCGGAAATAGATTATAAGCGATTGAGTTTATACCGAATGATTGTACCGCATGGTAACTCAGGAAAATGTTTTAAAAAATATAATTGGATTTATTGCAATTCAAGACATTTAAAATTTAATAATTGGTCTAGTGTTAAAGCCTTTGTACTCTCTAAAATTTTAATGGTAGGCGGAATTCAAAGATTAATTTAAATGCTTTACCTTTTGTTCCGACAAGTATTTTGGGTTCAGACAGGTTTATTGGTTTATACAGTACAGACGGACTTACCATTGTGTAGCAATTTTAATCAATTTTCCGAACAATACTCAATCATACTCGTCTAAATTTTTTTTTTCCTTATTATTCCCCTTCTGAATATAGGGCTTCCAGATAGCCTCTGCAACTGTCTCTGTTTAGAGCTAACCTCTCTAATTCCGACCATGTTTTTTCCGATAGGTCACATTCTCTATTCTTAAACATTTGGTCTTGTTTATGTTTATTTTCAAGCCTATTTTTCAATCTTTTTCTGCTAAATTATTGATGGTGGTCTGCATTTCTTCTGCTTAGTTGATTAGTAGTGGGTTAATAGAACTTAAGTCTAAATACTACTCTAAAATTATATATTAATTTTTAAAAAACCTTTCAGAATAACTTCGAAATTCAGAATAATAATTTAAATTCAGAATAACTCTGTCCATTATATAATCATTACCAACTACTGTTTGTGCCTTTGTGTATCTTGAAAACATTTAATTCAATTTTGACAGAAATTTTAAACATATTTAAAAATTATAAAATATTGAAAGCATATTCAATAGTCGTTTTGAAGCAATTCATAAAAATTTAAGTATCAAATATAATTAGTATATCATTATACAAACCAACGAACTTGAACACTCACCCTTCATTAAATTGGTAATAAATTGTTCAAATTATTGATAACCTTTTAAATATAACGAACTTCTTGCATATCGTAAAACTTTTTTTTTAAGAAAACAAAAACACAATTTTGTATCTTGTGAATATCTATTAAATATTATACACACAAACTTTATACAAAAGAGAATGATTTAATGAGTCTGTTAGTAATAAATAATGTGGTTTTTTATTTGTACTCTCCCTTTAAAATCAAGGGCAAGCCATTCAACTTGTAATTTTCTTTTATCTATCTATTTATTGTTAACTGATGTTTGTACACGTCGCAACAAAGTAAAAGTAATTATATATATATATATATATATATATATATATATATATATATAATAAATAAACCTTGGGCAGCACAAAGAATATCAGCATGAACCTAATAAAAATGAAACAACATTCAATTATTTTTACATTTAGAATATAAAGAAGTGTTGATTTTAAAGGTGACCACCATGCACGTCTTCCAGTAGTTAAATTTGAGAAATTCTGAACTCATAAAGGTGATTTTGTGAATTTAAAATGAAATAAGATTTGTCTTAGCTATAAGATAGTATTGGTAATTGAAAATTAAGGGATCTTCAATGCTTGTGTAAAACTGTGCTTATGAATGGCATCGAAACATGGCTGATATCTAAAATCATCATCTTGAAACTGTAGGTATTCGTTAGCAAATGTCTACGAGTCATGCAGAATATTCAGACCTGTAAGAATAAGCAACAAAGATTTATGGAAAAATACAGAATCCCTGCTGAGGCAACAAAGAAAAGAAAAATGGGATTAGGTAAGCTAAATGCTAAGAAAATTTTAGAACAACTTAAGTCGCATGATCTGGGAATGGAACCCCGAAGAAAGAAGAAAACGCGGGCATCCTTATATAATACCTAGTGACACACAGTACTAAAAGAACTTAATCAATACAATCTCACAGTGACATTGAAATAAAAGTATGTAATAGAAAGAATACTTGGAAATTATAAATCAAATCCTTTAAATCAATTGTATTATGAACAACAAATGAAATAATATATAAATAAATTAATGAGTTTGCGTGGTCGAAAAAACACCCGTTTCAAACGATGACTAGGAATCAAACCAGGCCTTGGTAATGTTCTATACATTTTATATAATAAATTTTCGCGGACTATCTGGAAAACCAATGTACAAGTTAGGCTATAAACCAGAAAAAACTGATAACGACATTGTCCAATAAATGTTGAAACATAATTAATAATTATACAAAGATATAAATATAAATATATATACTCTAAAACAGATGCATTATCTATTTTAATTAAAGTAATTTAAAATCAGTAAAGGTCAATGAAAACAATTTTCCACACGAGATAAAAGCTCGATAAAATCATAATCATTTATATTTCAAATTAATTTTTTAATGAACGCTATTTATTTCAAAAAAAAAAATTTTTAACGGAAAATATTGAAACAAAGGAAATTAATGGCTTATTAATGCAAAAAAAAAATAATGGAAAACAAAAACTCAACTTAAGAAGTGTACATTAAAATTATTTGCATATTTACCGGCTAAATATATCCGTTTTATGAATGCAATTGATTTTAAAGCAGTGGTTAGAGTAGTATAATTTAATTTATTAAAATAATTTATCTTAATTAGATTACTTTAAAAAGTTAAGGTATAAAAAAAAGAAGATAGATTTTGAAATCTCTAAAAGTATGCAAAACCACTAAGAACATTAACAATTTCCTTTGATTACATTTTCAATATTTTATCTACTTATTTTTAGAAGCGGGTTCGATTCAATTTTCACACAGGTTATAAAGTCTTTAATTGAAATTTACAAAATCCCTTTGATGGCCAAAAATTTTTTAAATGCTTAAATATATAACATATACAAAATAAATTATATTACTTATAGTTTAATTATAGTATGGAACCTACAGTGGCCCTGCAAACCGATGCTATTAGTAATATTCCAAAATCCAATATAATTTCTAATATTTAATATAAATATATTAATTAATAAATCGAAAATCTAATCTAAATAATTATCACAAAATAAGATATATTTTTATACAGGGAGTTTTCCAATTAAATGTGATGATACCTAAAAGTATGCTATTTCAAATTTATTGATTTCTAAATTGAAAAGTTTTAAAATGTTTCATATCCATGTAAACTATCATTTTATTTAAAAAATTTTAACCCCACAGCAAAATATATAATTTACTAATAAGTATCTATACAATTGTGGTACAATTAGAAAACATCCTGTAAAAATATTTTTATTTAATAATTTATAATTTACCAACGCGTTTCGCCTTTGGATACTAGTAAAAATACCTTAACCAGGTTTTCCATATTTTTTTTAAAACCATAAAATAGTTCTACCTCGTGATTTCATCAGAGTCCTTCTAATCAATCGAATAAAATAAAAACAACTACCAAAAAATTTTTAGACAAATTCTATAAAGACATTATCTTACTTAATTTAAAAATTAGAATCATAAATTATTTCGCATGTAAAATTAAAAATACATTAAAAGAAAAATTGGACCAATAGGCAAAAAAAAAAGCAAAATGTTTACATTGAATATTTAAAACTTGATTATGAATAATATTATTACGATCGATTAATACTCATAAATATTTGGGTATTTTTTTTTTACTATTTTTTTTTTATTAATACAATAGGCAACATTGAACTTAATATACGTATACCCCACAAATCTTAATTATCATAATGAAATTTTCAATAAAAATATCTTAATGAATATTCATACAAATGTTTATGATATACGAATCATTAATAATTGAATTATTCATGTATGTATGTATGTATAGATAAATGAAGTAAAAGAAGAATACATATACAAACAAACAAACAAAAAACAAAAATTTTAATTAACATTAAGGAAAAAAGTTTGAGAAATTTTTATTTTGAACTCAACACTTTTTTAAAATTTTATACTACTAGATTGATTTCATACCACTGATTTTTTAGTACAAGACCTTATGATTTATCTAGGATTCTGAGTTAAAAATTATTTGATTATTTTATCAGAAGATAACACAGAATGGATATGAAAGAATATTTTTATATACATATATTATATCTATATATTCTATTTACTCTATAATAATTTATAAAACTATAATACTTTTCAACTTGATTTCATTCTTCATCACTGATGTATACATCACTTGATACATCTCTGATGTATCTCTAGATTAAGTACTTTAATCACCTTACTTAAAATTTACAATAGATCATTTTTTTTATTTTATTTCATCCCTAGATAAATTAAGATAGTAAATTTATATAAATGCTTATATAATTTTTTATAAAATATGCTCCAGTTATCAAGAAATCAATTGAATATTGCCAGAATCTATTCTTTGACACTATATTGCAATAGTTCCTCTTATATTTTGAAGTCCAAAAACGAAGGATATCTGATTCATGATTGTTTGGAAATTTCGATTTGTCTTATATTTTAAGTCGACTTTGTTTACAATTTGACACTTTAAATACCTAACACCTCATTTAAAAAACCTTGATTTTTTCCCTACTTTTCATTTTAAAATTAATTAATTTTACCAGGCACTCAGGATCAAATTTGATCAGAAAGCAAATTTTTCATAAAATATAAAATACTTTATTATATTTTTTTTATTTAAATTTTGTGTCTCGGATTATTTTTAGTTTTAGATTATCAAATAGATGTCGCTCAAATTTAAATTTTAAATCCACATACTAAATCTCACCACGCCAATTTTTCCGGCGAATTGCATACTTTTAGGGTGATTTTTTAAATTTATCCTAAAAGTATGCAATTGTCAAAATAAATTTTAGATATATTTTTAATAAAATTTGCCTGCTACTTTTTCATGGGCGCCTAGTATTTTTTGTCAAAAATTTGAGCTTTTTTTGAATGAAAATTGACATTTTTGGCACTTCAAATTTTCATACTTTATTTTTTTTTTTTTTTTGGGAAATGGCAAGGTCTTCTAATAAATTAAGAAACTGGGCGCCTAGTAATTTTTGTCATATTTTTAAAATTACTCAATTCGAATATTTTGAAAATAAAAAGAAAGGGAACTGTGAAAATTTTGAAAATTGATATTTTTAAATAAAAAGACAAATATTACAATTTTTTTAATATTTATTTGAAGCAATTCTGTATTAATATAATTAATTAATTTTTATTATACATATAGAAAATATATATACAAAAAAAGTTAAGAAACATATATTACAATTTTTTTTTCAAATTTAAAAAAATTACAAATATGTTATAAATTTTACAATTTTAGTTTAAAGTATTTGGTAACAAATTTAAAAATATTAAAATAGTTAAATGATCTCTTAAAGTTATATTTAATTATTCTATTAAATAATATTATTATTCGGGCTGATTAAAATGTTGATTATAACTTGCAATTTCCTTAAGAAATCTTCTTTGTAGATGTTACTTGATTTAAGTATAATACTTGAAATTTTCTGTTATTAAGCACCTTCAGCTTATACAATTATGATAAAAATGTGTGAGCCCAGATTAACTCAACGCATACAATTTATCTGCAAAAGAAAGAATATAAAATATTATTTTATATATATATATTAAAAAATTGTGCTGTATATTTGTTTTTAAATTAAATTTTTGAAAATTTTTGGAAAATATACTTACTTATTTTCCAATTGGATATAATATTTTCGACTCCATTCTCAAGAGATTTTAATGATGTAAATTATATAGAATATGAATAACTAAAATAATACCAATAACTTGAATTAATTGGTTTAATTTAATATAACAAGTTGTGTGTTTTCTATAGCATTTCTTTTTTGAACAATTTTTCAAATTAAATTATATTATGGAACTTAACTCACAAATTTGATTATTGCTCGTTTTAAATTTAAAGTTATTCGACATCATGAGTATATTGGGCTTTGCTATTTGTTTGATCCACATATTCAATTATACCTGTTAAATAAATTAAATTATAATGTATTTTTGGAGATTTAAATAATAAAATTTCTAAAATTTAAAAATTATTTATTTATTTATTCAAATAAAATGTATTATTAATATAAAATGTATAATTCCTTACCACATCTGATATAATAAGTGAGAGGGTCAGCATTTTCTTCCAGGTTCTGCATAAATTGTAGATTCTCCTTTATTAGATTTGATCAAACCAGGACTTGAACCCGAGACTCTTCGATTGAAAGGCCGACGTCCAAATCTATAAAATAAATTAAATATGATCAAAATATAATATTACTTTTAATTGAATTTAAATCTAAAATATTGTTAAATAATTAATTAAATTTTATAGGTGTAGTAGGTTGTAGGAAGGTGGTGCTTATGTAGAATCACTAAGATCTATTGGAATTCAGCCATCATTTAAACAATTAATTTTAATGGGAAGTTTCTAAAAGGGCTTTATACGAGCCATAAAATTAAATGCTTTACGATTTAATGTAACTTTTGCTCAATCCGATTCAATAGCTTTAGAGCGCAAGTACTACTGTACTTGCTTTTTAAAATTAATTGAAATCACACTTTTATGAGTTCCAGTTATTGAAGTGAATTGTAAAGTAAGAAGAGAGTACGTAAGTTTGTAAAAAAGCTGTAAAAATTCAAAAACTTAAAAATAGTAAATAAATCATAATTGCACCATTTAACCCCATTTAATGTTTTATAAATTTATATTTTAAGAATGAAGCATTATTTAACCAGTTAATTTTAATGGGAACCATCAGCAAGTTATGAAGCACGTTATGAGTGCGCAATCCGATCAAATGTATCGCAAGGGCTTTCCGTTGTTCCATTATTATGCTAATAAGCCTGTCTATACCATAGGCAGATGTTTGAACAGAGAGTATAATCGTTTAATTAGAATTGATTTTAATAATTTCCACATACAATTTAAACATGAGATGGTACTAGGCCTTATAACATGTTGAAACGTCTTAGATTTTTAACAAATAAAATTATATTTTTTCAAGCACATTTTATAAAAGAGTTTGTCCGTATTTTTACAAAAACTTTTGCACCGTTTAAAATAGAGAGAGGAAATTCTAACTACGGGTAGATATTGCAAAAAAAAACAATTTCATGAAACTTTTTTCTTTTGCCCCAACCGATACGGAACTGAAGTACCCCAAAGGCTAAAAAAGCCATAAATTAAAATTGTTATAACACAAGAGTTCTTTAAAATTTTTTTTGAATCTGAAAACAGTAAAAGACAGCTGCTTTTATAAATTTAATATAACTTGTGAAACGCAAATTCATAGGGTTTCCATTCGGTACTAAAAATTACTTTTATGCGAAACTTATTTATGCAAAATTTTTGGCCCCTCATATCTTCTGAATTGAACCAGTTAATATTTGGGAGAAATTAAATCGTCAGAAACTAGTAGAAGTCGGTTAAGAAACTTTTTTTGTATCGCTCCCTGTTTAGAAGCAGTAAGATATACAAAAATACAAGTACTATCCTAAATTTAAAACTCCAACATTTATTTTAACATGTGTTACAGAATTTCCTTAAATTTAGATGGGGAATGCTATTAGCACTTACATATTTTCCATTTTTTTAAATCCAGAACTTAGTCACCAATTTACATATTCCAAAATTTAAACTCAGTATGAAACACTATCTAATTTTTAAAATGTAATTTTTTAAAACCCTTTCGTTTTTTCATCATTTGTTTTATATTGTGATAATTTTGTATTTGAGTTATATGATGTATCTGTGAGTTATATTGTTCAATTAAATTATTTATTAATTATTGATTAAGCCATTAAGTAGTTTAGTCGAGTTTAAAATCAGATAAAGCTTTTTTTTTCACTTTAACTGGGATATAAACTGAGTTTTTGGCATCATAAGTCGGCTCTCTAATCTCCTTTACTACGATTAAGGCTTAAAAAGTCCAACAGCAAACAACTTTCTTCAAAAACTACATTAAAAAATATAATAATTTTTAAAATCTGAATAATAAGATAAATCTTTAAATATTAAAACATATAATAGACATATTCTTAAAATTCCGGACCATTATCATAAAATATAACTTCCAAATTAAAAATAAAATGTAAAGAAAAACAAAAAGCAAAAAAAATTAATTTGACCCACTCGACTGCCATTTGACATTTTCCTCTTTTCATTCGACTCCTTCTCAATACTTGGAAATAGAAATGGAAATTTATTTTTTTTTTCATATATGAAGATTAAAATAAAAAAAAAACATATCTATAAAAAGAAAACATTTCCAATTTTGTCCAAATTTTTTTTATAGACTGTAAAAATAGACATTTCCAAAATGGATCCAAAAATTATCCATCGTTAAAAATTCATGAATATTAGAAGTAAAATTGTGCGAAGCATAACAAATAGAAATAAAAAGAAAAAATAGGAAAATCGAGAAAAATTGAAAATTTAACTTTTATTTTATGGTTTAATCGATGTTGTCCTGAAAGGTGAAAACAGGAGCAAATATATTAATATAAAATAAATTCACATTTTAATATGTATATATAGAGGATGTGTATATTTGTATAAATAATACAATATTTAAAAAAAAAAAAGGAAACTATAGGTTTGTTAAATTATCAATTCCTTTTTTTATTGTCAGTTTTTTTTTTTTTTTTTTAATTTTGAAAAGGATTCGTTTTATTTAAAAAAGTTTTGTAGATATATTTGACTTCGTCCTTCAGTCCAATTTTTTTTTGGGAGTTTAAATTGATCAAAATAATTGAAATAATTTAAAATAATTCCAACCTAAGTTCTAGGATTCATCTCATTTATGATGTTGTGATTAAGATGGCCACCTTTCGAAATGGAAGGCCTTGGTTCAAATCCAGGCCAGGTATTATATAATAACTACAGTCGAGAAACTAATGGCTTAGTGAATATAACGACAAACGAAACCGAAGCTTAGTTTTAATAACTTAGTGAATTTCCTACTTAAAAGGATGGGGGTGGTCCTGCTAAAAGGAAAAACAAAGTCTATGATGCACATAGCACCATATTTTTATGAAAATTTAAACCATCTTTAAGCAAGATCTGATAAAATATGATGATGGTGACAGTCATCAAATGACTCCAAATGTTTTTAGACAAATTTATCCCAAGATAGACTACTTTATCGACTCCAAATGTAGACACAACCCAATAATTAATAAAAACAAATTAAAATTTGATCATCTGCTTGGTTAAAATTCTAGAACTTAATTCAAAGTTAATCTTAATTTTAATCTTAAATGTATATTGCAGCTACAAATATGAATGTTGATATGAAAATATCAATTGCTCCTAGAAGTATGCAATGTTAAATTTAACACAACATTTTATTAGCATCTTCCTTTAACTTTTAAAATATAAAATGTTCAAATAAAAAGTGTCCAGCTTTAAGTAGTAAAATAAAAAAAAACAAAAAAAATTGTCAATTTACTTAGTTTGTATTTTGACGTCAACCAATTTTTATATTTTTTATTTTGATTCCTAAATAAATTTTTTCTTTATTTCAGTTCTTTCTGATTATTATTATTAGTTAGTATTGGAGTAATTTTTGACAAGGGTTCACACCATTAAAAGGCATCTACAGGCCATTCACATATAAAAAAAAAACAAAAATCAAAAAATAAAAAAATTACACACAAAAATAAAAAAAATTAAAAGGAAAAATAGTTTTTTTTTCTTAATTTAAATGTAAGAAAATAAGGCAGAGTTGAATAACCATGAGCACTCGTGAACATTTTATTAAAAAATATAATAAATAGGCTATTAAATATTAATTAAAATAAATAATAAAGAGCTTATCAAAACGGTCCTCAATGAGGTCCTATTTTTGGCTTATAAAATGGCCGTGTTTAACAAAATTTACTTAATGTTAATACTTAAAAGCCTTAATGACTTATTAATACTTACAATTAATAAAATCAAATTTATATTGCTAAATATTTAATAGTAACATATATTTAGGGGGCCGCGGTGGGTTAGTGGGTAAGCATTTGGCTAATTAATCGAGAGGGGTGCGGGTTCGATTCCCGTACGGAAATTTAATTTATTATTAAAAAATCATTTTTCTTTACAAATCTCCATGGTGACCAAATATAATTTCAAATATACAAATATACGGGTATAATATAAACAAGATAAATAATATTACTTGCAAATTGCTAGAAAGTATTGAAAGTGGGTGCACAACGGGCCGCAAGGCTTACGTGTTAGGATGGCATAATATGCTATCCCTCATATCAAAACAACAACAACATATACTTTACTAATTTTATTAGAAATCATTAATATAATATTAACAAAACCAGGGTTGGATACGAAATCTTCAAGACAAAATCCCCAAAACCAAAATTCATCTCCTCCAATGCCCCCTAATTCTGAACCCCGAATAAAGATATATATATATTCTGGAATTAGGTGTTATTCACATTTCATTACACTCCCATTTTAAAAATTAAAATTTTTTAGGTATTTTGGTTTTGGGGATTTTGTCTTACTAGGGATTGTGGCTTTTGGGAATTTTGTACCGTTGTCAATAAACAATTGATAACATCTGAGTGAATTAATTTGCGATATCAATTGTTTTTACAAAGAAGGAAGGATAGTATATTCATATACACTATTGATTCTATACCAAACTTCCTGTCAACTTCACAAACGTAATGGCAAATTTAGTATACCTACCTTAGAACTATGTTTATCTCAATCAAATCATGTTCTTAATTACCTAATCCATTTGGCACGCAAAAAAAAGTCGTTTACAATTTCTGAACTATTCATATTTATATCATTAAAATACACACAATCACATATACATTTATATAAATGAAACTAAGCAACAATAATAAAAAATAACAACAACAACAAAAACAAAAACAGCAACAAAATAAAAAAAAGGACAATTTTAATAATAAAAGAATTTCACATATTATACCATCATTGCATCCAGTTGACTGGTCATTATTACTGAGAAAATTGACATATGCCATCTGGCTCAGAAAAAAAAACAACAAAAAAAAAACAAAAAATTAACAAAATAAAATAAAATTTCCCTGTCTTTTTATATTACACACGAGTAGAGGGCATCCTTAAAGATATTTTTTTTCTCTTTTATTTTTATTATATTTTTTGTTTATTTTTTTTTTTTTTTAATTTGGCAAAAGTAAAATTGATTCCATAAAGATATTTTTTCCATGAAATCAATTTTACTTTTATAGAAACAAAGGAAAAAAACTCAAACGGTAAAATGAGGAAAAAAAAAAAATTAAAACATTTTGATTTTTTTTTCTACTCCTACTCCAGAAAATTAGTTGTGTCTTATTTTGTAAACACATACATACATGCAAATATTATATGGAAAAATCAAAATAAAATTTTTTTTTAGAATCGTAAGTATATGTTTGAGATGGCGAGGTGAAAAAAGTCCCCAGAAGAATTATGACTAACGATGAGTGAACAAAAAGTCCCCCATGCAGTTATGACTTCATAAACTGGAATTTGACATATGCCATATAATCATATGTTTGAGATGGCGAGGTGACAAAGACCCGGAGTCAAAAGTCCTCCGAAGAATTATAACTGAGGATGAGTGAACCAAAAATCCCCCGTGGACTTATGACTTCATAAACTGGAATTTGACATATGCCATATAAACACATTTTCAAGTAAGCGAGGTAACAAAAGTCTCAAAGCCAAAAGCCCCCATAGAATTATGACTGAAGATGACGGAAGATGAGTCCCACCGTGCACTTATGGCTTCGTAAACAGAAATTTGCATTATTCCCAAAAAAATAATATTCATAAAAATAATCAATTTAGTGTAAGTTCATATTTAAGACAGGGAATTTCTTCATTTTTTCAAAACCCACATTTTGAAACCAACTTAAAACCAGACCTATATATATTTCAAGTACCAGTACAATTACCATTACCATGATACTCATTACTTTGTCCAGTATTACTTGGATTTACAAAAATTATGCCTTCAAATTTTAAGTATAATTCAAAGAATCAAATACAAATACTTGTAATTACCAGAAAGTAATCAAATTTTAAGTTTAATTACTTTTGTAATTATTTTTTTATACTTAAGTATTTTCTAGTTCTTCAAGTACCAACAAGTATTTTTCAAATATTTATGTAGGGATTTTTGACCCACTCCTTGTTAGTCATAACTTCTCGGGAACTTTTCGATTATTTTTTGAGTCACAAATTTCTAGGGTACTTTTGACTTTGGAACTTTAATCCCTTCACCATTTGATATTATATGTGAATAATATAAAAAATATTAAAGTACATATTAGATACAATTTTTTGTTGTTCTATTTATTTTTTTTATGATAACTTTAATTGTCCTTTATTAGGAATTTTTTTTGATTTTTGTTTTTTTTGTTTTTGCAGTGCCAATAAAATTAAAGAGCTTTTTATTTGACTTTTTTTTGTATTTCTACGAATTTGGATGCCATAAAATTAGGCATTATTGTATTTTATGTAAATGTACATAATATGTTATTATTTAAGCTTGCATATATACTTTAATATTTCTTAAATTTTGGCAAATTTTACTTTAATTTTAGTGGGACTGTTTAATATTTATCTAATAGATTCTACATTAGACAAAAAAAATTATTTGGAATAAAGATTTTAATCTATTATATAGTATTCAAAATGAAAAATTTTTCTAATTACTTCAATCAGTTTTTATGATAAAAGAATTTTCTGAAATGAATAAAAACGAAGAAGAGTGTAGTAGAGTAGACTGTGTCAATTGTGAGATACCCGTTTGAGCGAAATATCGACGTTACATCGGTTCGGTTCATTCTATTAGAAATTCATATAAGTTGAAAGGCAGCTGTTTGAACTTCTTTCACTACACCAATTTTATTTTGAATAAAATAAAATTGGTGTAGTTAAAAGATTTCAATCATCCACTTTTATTAGGTATAGAGTAATGTTCATATAAAAGATGAAGTTGTATGGCAACCACTTGAACCCAGTGCAGTAGACCAAACAAATTTTGTACACAAATGGTCATATAACTAAACTATTTTTGGGTATATAGCTAGATCGATTTACTTTTCGATTCTGATCCAATCCCTCCCCTAAATCTACATCTACCCTCCCTCATTCTCTGCGTCACAAACATAATGGCAAATTTAGTATATCCCTTTGAACTATAGTCATACGGGTATAAAAAGTTTATTGCTCTAAAAAAAAGGATTTTTTATATAAGCTACCAGTTTAGTGAAAGTGGCAACTCTGTGAATGGGTTATTAATCAATGATTTTTTTTCGTTCATTAGTCATAAAATAACGAATTAGTCTTTTGAAGGTTCTTATTATTATATGGTGATTTAGCTTTTTTGGTAATTAAAATTCAATACTTTGGCTTCTCATTTACATTGTATGTGGTTGGGGAGTAATTTAATAAAATAAAATAAAAAAAAATTCAAAACTATATTTTAATGTTATTTTAACATATTCGCCTTTACTTAATTTTTAGCAAATCGACTGTAAGTCTCCGCAATTATTTTTCAGTAGAAACATGAATGACGCGATTTCCAGCAATTAAGGGAATGTTATAAGTACCTACAACTCTTCCCCACTCCCTTTAATATTAACTAATTATTTCACCAATTAAATTGAATAACTAAACTAAGACTAAAACCTTTTTTATTCATTACATAGGACTTTTAGAATCTTTTAGCACCAACCACTTATCTCTAATCATATAATCATTTTTTGATAAGTGAGAGCTTTTAATAATCCAGTTTCATTGGTTTGTTGCCAAATATGGCTTTGGTACAAAAAAAAATTAGCAAAAAATTGATTAATTTATTATTTGATTAGTGATAATTGATAAGTTATTAATGCTATGGATCCCACAATTAAAAACTAAAAGGATATTTCAATCCAGAAATAAAAATAATTGAACTTGATAAAACTTTCATACTTTAAAAGTTTTAAATGACTCCTCATATTGTAAAATCAATACGAACTCTATTTGATAATGATTTAACAAAAAAATAGGAATAATTTAAATTTTATTATATTTATTATTTTTTAGTGATTTTACTATTCAATACATTTTAAGTATTCAAATTACAATTTTAGCTTGTCTTCAATATATCAATACTGTACAAGAAAAGGTAATAAGTTCCTAGATGAAAAAAAAAACAGAATTGTCCTAAATCAAGATCGGCAGGCTCCCATATAAAAACACAAGACTTTTTAAGTCTTGAATTTTGAAAATCTCGAATTCTAACCGTAGCAATAAGTTCAAATTTGGTATATAGACTATTAATGGCCATTAACAATTTTTTTTTTCCTATTCCACTCCTTTTCCTTTCCTGCCTCAGGGCATTCACCAAGTTTTTATTTTAAACTAGGCTTCAGTTTCTTTAATCATCATATTCACTAAGTCGTTGATTACTCGGCTGTAGCTTTTGTTTAAGGTTATGAAATATGAATGCACAAATGTTAACTTTGTGCGCCATCTATAATCTTACACAAGAATTTTTTATGTATTTTTATTAAATCTTATTTTATATTACGATATAATTAATCAATTTTACGATATTTTTTATTGGATATGATCTGACCGGGGTTTGAACCCGAGACCTTTCACATGAAAGGCGGCGTCTTTACCACTACGCCATTGGTCAGATATAGTTTTAACAATTATAACAATAGTTTTCATAAATTGATTCATGTATCATCGGATCTCAGCATCCTAGGTAATCCGCAACTGTCAAGTTCTAATAATTTATCAAAATCTCAACTGATTTTAATGAAATTTGGTATGATTGCTTTTTTTTTTGCCATAAGAAAGACCGACTTCGCAAGAAAGGCAAATTGGAGCACATGATATCGGGAAGCTCCCATATAAAATAACTAGACTTTACAATCCAACCCACATAATGCAAGAAAGAAAAGCTTATACAATCCATCTTAGAATTATTTCTACGTTTTTAAATATTTCATTTTAAACATTTCTCAAAAAGCCCTTCTCACAACACCGCCCTCATTTTCTATAAGAATAAATGACTTTCACTTAAGTACAGTATATATATACATAAATATATACATTACATTTTATGTTAAATTTTAACAATATCTTACATTTATGTTTTTGTATTCACATAAAAACATTTATGAGAAAATTCTTTTGACACAAATACTCAATTAGTGTTTTAGTAGATATACAGTTTCATTGTAATTTAAATCGAATGTTTAAATTGCAAACCCTTTCCAACTTTAAAAAAAAAAAAAACTAAAACGCTGGACAACATTAAAATTAACAAAAATGTTAAAAAAAAAAACACGTTCAAACAAAATACAAATTCTATTCTAATAAATAGAATATTTTGTTTTGTTTTTTTTTCTCTCTTTCACTCATTTTTTTTCACTCTATACACTCCTTTATTACTCATACCATAGATACATTTAACTAAATTAATAGATAGATATTAGTTTTAACCCCCTTCAGCCTGAAACTAGAAAAAATGTCCTTGTGGACTGTCACCAACCAAAACAACTTGTATAGTATTATGTTATTTTGGTGAAAATTTTTTTGGGATTTTTTTTTTTTTGTAGTTGTTGTTGTTTTTATTAATATTTTTTTTTTTTTTGGAATGGAATGTTGTTGTTATTTAGGTAGTATAGAGAAGTACATATACATATACAACTATACAAAAAATAAATAAAACAACAACAAAATATAAAAAAAAAAAAAAAGTTAACAAAAAGTTGGAAAATTTAATTTGCATTTTTGAAGCACCCTTGGGACATAGTTAGGCAAGAGATAAAATATTTTTTGTTTTTTGCTTTTTTTTTTGCTTTTTTTTTTAGTTTAATATATATATTTATATATATATATATATAAATTTGTATCCTTTTTTTTTTGGATATGAATGAGAGGGATATACAAATATAATTTGGAATAGAACAGAGGTGACACTATTGAAATAATAATAGGTTTCTAGAGGATTACAAAAAATTATTTTAAAGATTTTTATCATTTTTGTTGTTGTTGTTGTTGTTATTTTTTTTAAATGTTTTTTTTGTTGTTGTTGTTGTTTTTGTTTTTATTGCTATTTTTTGATGTTATTCCTTTATAAAAAATAAAAAATATTCCCACCATACGATTGTGGTACTGATCGATTTAATATTGATTTGCTCTGCTTTTAATTTTTTTTTTTTTTGATGTTGTTTTTTTTTTTTTTTTTGTTATTATTTTGTGTTTTTTTATTTGATGTAAAAACTGTATTTTGGGTCATTAACCGTTGTAAAAATTTAAATGAAAAAAACAACAACAACACGATTTTTATGAGTTTTTATACAACGAGTTAGAAAAATAATAAAGAGAATTTTAAAAAAAGTATAAAAAACAACAAAGTACAAATGAGTTTGTAGTGGTGGTAGTTATAATGGTAAATAATAAAATATTTGAAAAAAAAGAAACTATTATTTTTTTTTTTTATTTTATTTATATTTTTAATTGTTTCAAATTGAAATAATAAAATTTTTGAAAAATTTTTTTTTTTAAATAATTATTGTTAAAATTTAACAATAAAATTTTTTAGTAAATTGAGTTTATTTTATTTACATACATATTTTTTTTATTTTGCATATGTACTACTACTACTACTACTCTACGACAATTTGAATTAAATTTTGATAATATAAAATTTTAATTCAATTAAAGTTGTAGATATTGAATGTGACAAAGATATAATTAAATAAAAAGAATTGAGGAAAATATGTTTTGTTAGAATATTCAGTTTTAATTGTATGCTAATTTTTAATTGTTAGGCTAAAAAGCTTGACTATTTTAAAAGTGTTGAAAGGAAGGAGATGGTATACTTGATTGAATGTATACGGGGTGTTTCCTATACTACTATATACCATTGCATAGACGCTTGTGAAATACTTAGATAAATATTGTAAACTTGTCAAATTTTTTCATAAAACCTCATATTTTTCTACATTTTTTAAATTTCGAAGTTCGCACAGTTTTGCAACTGTAAAAGATAGAAAATTGATACTTGTTGAAAAAGGGATTTCTAAAGCTTGCGAATATGTTTTAGAAAATTTTTATAAACGGCGTAGAAACAAAGTTAAGAGTAAAATTATGAAAACTAAAAAAACAAAATATTGAAATTGCATTTATGCCCCAAATCTTGAACAAAATTTATCTACTCATAAGAATCTATGCAGTGGTATATAGCAGTGCATTTAATTATTACACACCCTGTATATTTGAATTATTTGAAAAGATTTTTTTGTAATTCTTGTAGAACTTGTATTTATCAAAGTATGTTTTAAATTCCACTCTGTACAATTCATGTTTTTTTAGCATATTTTCAAAAATTTTTATAAAAGTGTACCGTTATTTTTCCAGTCTGTCCTACCCGTCCGCCTATCCATTCGTGGGTTTACAAAACTTTACAAAACTTAAACCGTTTGAAAAAAAGAATAAAAAGTTGATATAACCCTTGGCGGTGGCGACTTACTAATAATGGTTTATAATCATTAAATTTAATTTCATCCGTGGGACGCAATACCACCAAACGGAAAATTAAGTGAGAATATATCTCACCAACAATAGGACAGAACGCCACAAAACTCTCTAGAATTTTATGACTATATACTATTTTCTTTATATTTATTGTCGACTTAATATAAATTTGTTAAAACACTCTAAAATTACTGGTAAAACACAAATTACTAAAAATACTTTTAGGGCTTTGAAACATTATTAGGGAGGCATTTTATTGATTTCAGTATTCCCATTTTTCAGAATATTAATAAATACTAAATTAGCAGGTTAAAATATCTGGATTGAGTTTAAAAAACAATATTCTGAAAGGTTTTCAAAATTGTTACATTGTTTTCCAGAATATGAATTTTATACTGAGTTTATAATCGACTTCAAATTCAAATCTAAAATGTTCTTAAGAATTAGTTATTCACTTAGAGTTGTTACTAAGTTTTCTGCATCTTCTTGAAATTCATTTTATCTAATTCAAGGACGTTGCGAATGAACACTGGTGCTGGCCATTGGAACAAAATCCCAAAATTTAATTCAGGGATTATGACTTACTAATTGCAGGATAAATCTGACCAATGGCGTAGGGGTAAAGACGCCGTCGTTCATGCAGAAGCTCTTGGGTTTAAACCCCGGTCAAAGAAAATCTAATAAAATAATATTGTAAAATTGTATAATTATATCGTAATATAAGATAAGATTTAATATATGTAAATATATAAATAACTTTTGTGTAAAATAATAGATGGCGCACAAAATTAACATTTGTGTATTTATAATCTTATACAATAGCTACAGTCGAGTATACAATAGTACAGCCGAATATAACGATTAAAGAAACTAAAGCCTAGTCTAAAAATATTGGTAAATTCGCTATACTTTTTAAAGAAGTGGAAAAGGAAAAGAAATGACAGAACACAAGTCCCAAAGGTATGGCACGTTTCCGTTAGTTTAATGAAGATACATATTTACACTTTTATAATTTGACATTTTCAAGACAGTACCAAATGAATTTCAAATCTTTTTGTTAATTATATAAATCCTACAGAAATAATTTTTTTTATATATAATCCTGTAAACTCAAAATTATGGGACTACCCTACCTATACTTTAAAGTTACTTCATAATTTTCCAAATACATTTCTTACTTTAATTAAATTCACTCCATAAACTTTGAAACTATAGTTATAAATAATTAAATTTCACTTAATATGAAAATTGTTTAATTCCTAGAGTTAGAGTTTTCTTCAAGGACAATATTCTTCAAATGATTCATATTATAATTAAGGATAATAATATTTTATAACTCCCAAAAGTTTCTGTGTATGAACATTAAAAAAAAAAAAACAAAAAAAAAAACGTAAAAATTTATCATTTAAAATAAAAGGACATTTAATGGAACTCATAAAATTTTTTTTTATTAATCCCATAATTTCTTTAATTTAAATAACCATAAAGTACATGAAATTGTTTTATTTTTCTTCTTTTTTTTTTTTTACCTAGAAATTTTCTTTTTTAATTTATTTTTCTTTGTTTTTTTTTTTCTAATTTTTCTTTGTAATTTATATTCAACCTGTTCTCAAATCAATTATCTACTTAGTTGCACCTTTAGCTTATTAATTTTAAGTTAATAAGGGGGCCCCCGATATACGACATACAAATTAAAGGACCTTTTTGTATATTATAACCACTTATACGTTACAATTAATTTGAGAAACTAAGTAAGTGTCTTTTGTTGGAGACTAAAAGAAAATTACAACAACAGTCATTCCAAAAAAAATTTAGGAAAACTTTTTTAATAGAAAACCGTTTTTTTTCTAAAGAAAATTAAAAAAAAAATTTTAAGCAAATAACGGTAAACTAAATGATCCTAAACAAAATTTTTTAAGTATCCCTAATAAATTAAATTTATTCCTATTATAATTTCATCAAATTTTTGACTTATACATGTATGTGTGTTAATAAATTTTGTATGAGGATTGTGTATATTAGGCATATAGTTTAAATTTAAAAGAAAAATCATTGAATTATTTCGAAATCGAAAAATCGACTTTAGTTTTAATACTGGACTAGGTTCATTTTGAAACCTTTTGTAATACCAGCTAAAAGAAGCGATTCTGCATCTTCTGTTACTTTGGGTATTGTAAGTATCCAAAAACTCCGAATCCTTAAAAATATTAGATATATGATAAAATGGAAAACTTTTGTGGAACAACAGATGATTTCGAACACAAAAGCTGCAGCCTGATATGCCTGGTATTCTGAAGCAAGAGTTGGAAATACTTTACATTTCCAAATATAACCAGGGATTCTTACTTTACTTCTCCAAATGTACTTCAAAAATATAAAACCTATATTCGATCGAAAGACGCGATTCTGCACTTCGTATTCCTTTGATAAAAGTAAGTATTCAAAACTCTGAATCCTTAAAAAATATTAGATATTGAAGTATATGGAAACTTTCGTGAAACCACAGATGATTTCGATCGCAAAAGATGCAACCTGATATGGCTAGGATTCTTGCTTTACATCTCCAAATGTACTCCAAATATAACCTGGGATTCTTAATTTACTTATATTCGACCGAGGTTGGTGTATAATTCTCACATAATTGTAGGAGCACCCACCACCACTCTCCAATATCTGGAAAAGATACAAAAAAGAGCTGTTCGTATTCTATCGAGCTGCTTTATAAATATCTACTATATTACAACACCCTGTTTGAATTTAAAATATTATGCCAAAAACTTAACCCTACCATTGCAATACACACTTAGCAGCCTAATCGCATTCAAATACGGTAGAGCTGAACTAGAATTTTCAATAGGAATCTCACACTACCGGACTTTGGTTTAGTATTTTCAGATGTATTTTAAGCTCTAAAGGGGTTTTCCTCAACTGACTTAAATACTCAATTTCTAAAAAAAAATTTGAATTATATTGTGTACCCTTTTCACTAGAGTTTACTCTAAACTCCATTTATAATTAACTGACATTTTATTCCTTCATATCGTATCACTCCTCATAACAGTCAGTAAATAATAATGATTGAATAGAATCTGTTAAAATAAGTTACAAATTCTAATAAATGCATACTAATTACTCTTTTATTCCATTATATGGATCTTTTAAAAAAAATTGAATTTTTATCTATACTATTTTAAATAAATTATTCAATTAGAATGAAATAAAAATTTTATTTAAATAATCTATTTACAATTTATATTCTTTTCAAATTAATTTAAATTTTTTTTTTCAAATCAACTTTGCAATACAATTTTAAAAAAAAATTAATTGAAAGCTTAATTTTATTTGGGAATTAGTTTTACGTTTCATTTTCAATTTGTACATTGGAAAACCCATGATTAATTCAAAATATTATTTATTTTTTTTAAATTCATTTGTTTTTTGATGAAACTCACCTTAAAAATATTCCTATACCTATACTTGTACACGTTCTAAAAACAAACAAGCCAGTTTTTTTTTTGTTTTTTTCATTATATACTCCTAATAATAAAATAGAAAACTCCCTATTTAAAAACAAGTTTATATAATAGCCTCTTAAAATAATGTAGGTACATGTAATATATGAGTGCATATACGAATATATGCGTAAAATATACATATTATAAAAATGACATACATTCGTTTGGTCTTTTGGGCACATTTCCAAAAAAAATTTTGAAAAAATTTGACTAGCTTCACTATTTCCCTCCGTTTGTCTGTTTATCCGTTCGCATATTTATAAACACATAACTTTTTATGGGTCCGTTCCCTTTCCATGTTTACGTCTTCTATAGTCTGAAGAAGCCCTATATTTAAATTAAGGTTGCGGTACAGTACTTTAATTTACCGTTATGCGAAATTCAGCTCTTGCTAAATTTCCGACTCCTCATATATTTTAAACGATTTAAGCTAGAAACTTGAATTTTTGGGAGGCTTGGTGGAGCTGGATTTTTTAAAATTTGAAAATTTGCTATTTTTAAGCACCTGCGACTTGTCCAAAAATATCCGTCCAAATTTGGTTTTCTTTTTAATTTTAAGGGGTTTCCTTGATGCAAGCCACTATTTAATTCCTAGGGCCTGAAATATTCGGAGGATCACGGAAGTTGTCTCAGAAAAAATTTTCGAAGTCCCTTAAAGACTATTAGATCTTAAAAATTTTAAAATTTTTTTAGTTTAAAAACCAGTAACTGAAGGCACCTGTACATATATATTAAGGGAGTGTATCAAAATCTCGTGAATCAAAATATCATGCATCAAAATCTCGCGCTTTTATAAAGCTCGCGTGTCAAAATTTCGTGTTGCAAATTTCGCGCTTTTTAAAATTTTATAGTTAAAATAATACATATATGTAAGAAATATAATTAGAAGCAATTTTAGAGTTGAGGGCAGGGTTTTAATGCTTTTAACGCTTTTTCCAGAATATTTACATATATGTATGTGTGAGATTCTAAATTAAGAAGGAAACGCGAGATTTTGACACGCGAAATTTTAAAATGCGAGATTTTGAAACATGAGATTTTGTACCCAACCCATATATTAAGCATGTACCTAGATTGAACGTCAATGTACAAACTCTAACATTACATTTCAACACATCTTAACAGCAGCCTTCCTTAATTGCATTGGGCTTATATTTTACCCAAAAACTCAGTATGGAATATTGTTTAGTATTCGAAATATGCCTTTTTAAAAAACCCATGATTTTTTGCACCACTTGTTTTATTCTTACCTTTCCCGTACACAAAAACCTATAAAAGGACATTGAGAGAAGATTAAATTTCAGGTTGATGGTTTTTTTGTTTTGTTTTTTTTTTTTTTATTTTGATTCTATTCCGTTTTTTTTTTTTTTCGTGTTCATCTTTCATGATTCTTAACAAAATTATCCTATTAAAATTATAATAAGATCCGAGACCATCAACATAAAGAACAACACAAAAAAAAAAAAAAAAAAAATTAGATTACCAATTGTATATAAGTGCGTGTGATTGTATAAATGTAAATTCATTTTAAAATGACAAAAATCCCTGTTCTATTAAAAAAAGGCAGCAACAGAAAATGCCAAAAAAAAAAAA
Organism: Dolichopus griseipennis; assembly: GCA_963082915.1. NCBI lineage: Eukaryota > Metazoa > Arthropoda > Insecta > Diptera > Dolichopodidae > Dolichopus > Dolichopus griseipennis. The sequence continues at coordinate 25,003,447 of OY720445.1, read as the reverse complement.
ATTATGCTAAAAAGTAGCAGAAAAATTTGCATAATTGCTATGACCTTTTTTTTTTTTAGTTCTGCTCTTTCAATTTCACATACACATGCACAACACATATAGCTAATTACATACATAACTTTTGTCCGTTTATCGTTGTTTATTTGACGATTTTTTGAATGTTTGTTATTTCATTTTTTTTGTTGCTGTTCCTTTTTTACAAAAAAAAATAAGAAATAAAAAAACTAATATATTCTGAAATGAATTTGGAAGTTTTTAAATGGTAATTCAAATCTAATATTCCAATTATGACACTAGCATAGAAATTGTTGTCAATTATAAAGGATATTCAAATATAAAATTTTTTTTTTTTTTTAATAAATTAAATATAGGCTTTTTATTCGTTTCAATTAGGACGGATTTTAGAAGAAAGCTTCGAAAGTCACCCATTGAAACTGTACGATGTTCCTTGATGTAGAGTATGCGACTTTAACTCATCAAAACCTCGAATCTTTTTGAACCAAACTTTAGGATGGGTCTTGTAATACAAATGTACAGTTTGGTTACGAGTATGGGGATATGGAAGGACTTGGAGATTTGGGTTTAGTACATTTAGGATTAGATTCTTCCAAAATTGAGGATGAGAAAAATTGGATGGAAGAAGTGGAAAAAAGATGTTATTGTTCTTAAAATTTATCTAAATCTTACACATATGCAATAACTACTTTGGAGAACACATTTGTTGGAATATGGTTTTATAAAAGTGATGAGCGTAAAATAAACGAATTTCTACAAGTGGTTTTGCACCATAGTATATTTACTGTTTTCAAGCTAATATTAAATTTATTGCATAATTTTAGGAATAAAGATGAAAAATCTTAAAAAAAGTTTTTCAAATAATCTAAAAAATAAAAAAAGTAATTGATTTAACACATTGATATAATTTAGGTTTGACACTATGGATTCTTTCAATTATACAAGCACTTACTTTTAATTCTCTGTCAAAATATACCAAGAAATTAAATTCCCTCGCTTCGGCATCGGAAAGGGTTCAGATTTTATAGGATTGATGTTCGGTGCAGTTTTGGTTCTCACATATTTTAACAAAGAGATTCAATAACCTTTCCAAACTCAAGCTTGCACTTTAGATTTCTTTAATATCTGTGAAATTAAGAATAATATTGAAAACATTTAAATTGAAGATTTTCTTTCTCATTCTAAAAAAAAATTCCATATTTTTATAAGTTTAAAAATTGAAAAGCTAAATGCAATGCCGGGTTTTCTAAAAGTTTTATGTAAAGTTCGGTTCAAAAACAATTATATCACTATTCCTAATTATCAAGAAGTCCCGTTATTAAAATGTCTTTTGAATTGTGAATTTCATACTTTTGTTCTCTAAAATTCTTATGCACTAAAAAATTTTGCAATTAAAAAAAATAATCCCTTTAACTTCAAATTTGAGAAAATCGTGTAAGAGTGCGTTTATATTGGAGCTGCGATAAGTGATTTGAACGTCGCCAAGGGCATTGTGTAGAAAATTGTATATTATTTATCGTTGATCAAACAGATGCTCAAATATAAACACCTATATTTAAATCATGTACATAATTTTCTATGCTATGCTCTTATCGATGCTCTTATTAGTTATCGCAGCTCCAATATAAATGAACCACTTAATTTGAATTAATTGAACCGGTTTTTTAAAAATCCCAACTTAACGAATTCCGATTCTCTTTAAATGATTTCCTTTTGTTTTATGAATTAAATCAAAAAAAAAAAACTACTAAAATGGAACTTTCACATAGCACGATTTTATAACAGTGACCCCACTACTAAATCTTGAATTTTTTTAATGTCTTAGGTCTTGGCCACGCAGAAAGAAGGTGGGCGATTCCTTTGCAGGCGATTTTTTAAAAATAATTTAAGCATTTATTAAAACAGCGTCAAGTGAGTGCAAAACAGCATATGGTCATTTGCCCAGGGAAAAATAGCGCTCTTGTTTTCTGCTAGACTAAGGGCTAAGGGATTTAAAAATGAAAGAATTTGGAATCGACCAATAAATTTATTAATAGAAGAATTAAAAAAAATTTCAAAATATAATTCCAAAAGATCTGTGTATGTAATACTCATATACTGATATCGAATTTTTAAACAAATATATTTGCCAAACCTTCTATCAATTTGACATATGTATGTATTGTCAAAATTTTTAATATATAACCACGTACTCTACAGTTAACAAGACTTACCGTTTTCGTTTTGTCATTTTTAAATTTTAATTTTTTTTTCTACTGACTTTTTTCTAGTCAGTGCCTTTTATCATTTTTATTTAATTTTCTTTTCTAATATTTTTTTTCTTTATACATATATGTGTATATTGTTTTTATAATAAAAAAAAAAAAACTGTCGTCTTGTATATTTTATTTATTTGAATTTGTTTATCTTTCTTAAAGCACCTCCATATCAAAATAAAAAAAAAACAAAAAAAATAAATAAATGTTAAAGACGCAACTAACTGAAACAGAATATACCCTGGCATCTTTATATACATATTTTTTTATTTTTATTTTTTTTTTTTTATTTATTTTTTGTATTTTGGACAGGACAACAATAAAACATATAGTAGCATCATGTATGTCATTTCACAAAATCCTTAAGATATTTAATGTAAAACTCTCTAAAAATTTATAAAACGTAAAGAAATAAATAAAATAAATTAAAAAAAAAAAAAAATGAATGAAATAAAACGACATTTAAAAAAAATAAAAAAAAACATATCCTTGTTGTTTTTGTATTTGTTTTATTTTTTTTATATTATTATGTTTAAAAGAATAATGTACCTATGATAGTCTTATTCTTTTACCCGCATTACCACTCTTTCCACTTTACCATTTTCAACCACCCGCTTACTTCATCCCCTAACCTTCTTATACAAATTAAAAAGAAAAAAAAACATAAAAAAAAATTGAAACTAATTTTGTAAGGATGAAATTGAAATTCCAGATTTTCTTCCCATGATGGTTTTTCATTGCTTTTTTTGATAGCTTTATTTTACGCTTTAATGATTACAACAAAAACAACACACAACTACTTGTATATTATAAATACAAAATACAAAAGCAAAAATCAAAATATAAATAAAATAAAAGGAAAAAAAATAATAAAACACTTTTAACAAAAGGTCCTTATTTTTAAATTCATATTTTCATTTACATACACACATATACACACATGACTTGTACTCTCTTGCATGTGAGTTCGGATCAAATACAAAAAAAAAAAAAAAATTAAATAAAAATTTTTTTCCTTGAAAAGAGTCAAACATTTTTATTGGCATTTTATTGAAAATAATTTTAAAATAAAAAAAAAAAATAAAAAAAATATTAAAAAGAGACAGATATAATATGAAAGTTATTTTTTGTTTTTTTTTTTTAATTTTCATTTGTTATAATAATAATAATGTGTACATTAATGAATATGAGAATTGAGAAATCATTTAACTTCACTTTAAATTATTATATATATATATACATATTTTTTTTATGTATGGTTGTGTATACATATACATATATATATAAAATTTTTATTGATTATTGTAAAATTTAATAATTATCTTTCTTTCCAGGTCATAGGAATATTTTAAATATTTGTAAAAAAAAACAAAAACACAAAAAAAAAATATGACAATTGAAAAATCAAATCAAACATTTACCGTTATATTAATATACATTTATATGTTACACAAGTAAATGTATAAGTATTTAAATTCATCCTATAAATATGCAATATAAAAAGGCAAAAGATTAAGTTGTTTTTAGTGTAATTTGTTTTTTACAACAATTTTTACAATGAAATTTTAAAGATATGAAATTATATAAACATATATTATATAAACGTATATTAAAAATAAGAATAAGCTAATAAGCTAAAAAAAAGAAAATTATATTTTTAGATGTTAAAAAAAAAAAATATTGATAAGAAACGTTTTGTAAGCTTTTTTAGATTAAGGTAAATTTGATAAATTGGAATAAATAAAGTTTAATTAAAAAAAACATAGTGTAATTGGGTAATAACTTTGTTAGTTTTACATTATATTTAAATCAAGAATTACTATTAAAATTAATTCTAGCACATGGAGCAACCATGTGGTACTCTTATGTTGGATAGATGTACACTTATGCAAGCCTAATAGAGAAGATACGAATGTTTGAAAGAAAATGCATTAGAGTTAGTATTAATAAGATAAAAAAAAGTATATAAGGATTGCTAGAATTACTTTGTTAGAATAGTATATATATAAATGTAAAATATAAACTTATTTAAATTAATTCGAAATAATTTTGATAAGTCATTAAAAACGCCAGAAAACAGTTTAATATCAAATATATTTTACCATAATGAGGAGTATATAAAAAAACACTGGAAACTGGATTATTACTCTGGAGGTAGAGTATTTTGTATAACTTTTATTCAAAGTCATGCCCATGTCCCTACATTATTCCATGATAAAAGATAAGGTACATGTAAAATGGTAAACTATATAATCCGTTGACTACCATTAAAAGAAAAGCAAATACATACATAAAACCTATTAGCTAAATTAGGTCATTTAGAATAGCATAGTTCAAGTTTTTATAAAAGTACATTTATAATATTTCTTTATAGTTTTTGCAATATTTTCCAAATTAAGAGACAATCACAAATCTAGACAAGTTTCTTAATAAAATAACAAAAAGTCAGTTTTTTAACTGAATTAAAAATTTGTTATAACTAAAATTGAATTTTAAAGAAAATTTTTAAGGGATCACTTTAAAAACTACTCAGTCGTAATTGATATACCCCCACAGGGTTTTTTTAGAAATAATTTTAATGATTTATCAATATGGAAATATTTTTTTTTATTTATTGTTTAATTCAAACGCATGTCCATTTATTTTTCAATTAAATTTCTTTTTTCTTTAAATTAAATTTGATTCTTAAGCGCAAATTTAAATATTTAAAAATTAAATTTTAGTACTTAGTAAAAAAATTGTTTTAAATTTTAATAATATAATATAAACATAATACTTACAGGCAGTTCTTTTATATAGAATATTCATTAAGACAAAAATTGATCAGGTCAAATCACAGTGTTGTTATAGCTAGGTGCAACAGATAGGAGCTTCGTTTTTTTTGTATCGCTGTAAATCTTATTTTCTTCACTTCTTGATCTTCTCAGTATCTATAAAACGAATATTAAGACAAACAAAGGAATATAATGCACATATTTAAGTTGGAGTTCCTCAGTCGGCACTGGGATATCTAAATAATGTGCGAAACAGTGTTATTCGTATTATAAACGATCCCAGTGCTAACAATGGGTGTCTTAATGCTTTCCATTGTCCTTTGTTAAGAAAAATTAAATAAAAATTGGTGTTTGAATACAGTAAAAAATCTGGCATTTATTCATCAGCAAATAAAACTTTTATAATTATAAAAAATACATTGTAATAAATTAGGTTTCAGAAACTTCATCACTGCCAACAAATTAAAGTTAATAATTCCTTGCATCGGTCATATTACCTGACCAATAACGTAGTGATAAAGACGCCGCCTTTCATCTGGAAGTTTTCTGGTTCGCACCCGAAATAAATATCGTAGAATTGTATAATTATATCGTAATAGTTTATATCGTAATATAAAATAAGGTTTAATTTTATTAATAACAAAATATAAGTAACTCTTCTGTAAGATAACAGATGACGCACAAAATTAACATTTGTTTATTCATAATCTTATACAATAGCTACAGCCGAGGAATCAACGATTTAGTGAATATAATGATTAAAGAAACTGAAGCCAAGTCTAAATAGACTTGGTGGATGCGCTGTACTCCCTAAAGGAGTGGTAAATGAAAAAACAAAACATCGATCATATTATGTATATTTAAATAATTTATACCTAACTTCTTTTCCTCCAAGTACAAATTTTTTATTTTCAAATTGAAATAAATAATGTTAAAATCTATATCTATTGATAAAATACAAAAAAAAAATATTAAATTATTTTTCTTTGAAACTAGATACAATTAAAATATTTTTTTTTTTAATAAAAACACAATTTCTTTATAATAATATTGTTCCTTCTTATTAAAATAATTTTTATTTTACATTTTCATAAAAGCACCTTAACTCTTTGAAACAAAAAACTTTTCAATATCATAGCAACACATTTCCTTGAATTTGAATCCATTTTATAATATCTAAAATCATTTTAAGATAAAAAAAAAGTAGAGCTTTAAATTACTTCATTATTCCAGGTTAAAAAGGTCAAAAAAAAATGTCAAATAAAGATATCAGAAAAAAAATATTAATAAAAAAAAATGTTGTCTTTTATTGACAATAGCACACGCACAACCCTGGCAATATCATATTACAAAAATCAATCAAAAATTCATTTCTCCTAAATTTTAAAACAGAGTTGGCACTTAAGAAAATTTTTTTATAATAAAATATTGAATTTTCCATTTATTCCATGAAAAATGAAATCAAAAACCAAAAAAAAAAAATTGTGACCGCCCAAGGGCCTCTATAGCACCTGAAAAAACTTAAAATCAATGAGATTTTAACCTGAAATATAAAAAATAAAAAACAACAACAAATTTTCATTATTCTTTGAAGTTTTAGTATTTTTTAGAAATTGATAAGTAATCGTTTTTTGAGTAATACCCGTATTTTTAAGGATCTATTCAAATTTTGTTTTTTATTTTTTTTTTTTAAAAAAGATTCGATGCAAAACAATAACGAAATTGAGAAAATAGGTATAGTAACCATAGCAACAACTTTATTTAAAAAAGGACATTTAACCAAGGTGAACTTATATTTATACCTGTTAGAACGATTTTGAACTATTATTTGAAGGTTAAACGATTCAGGAAACAAAATGATATAAGTTTTAATAAATAAAACCACATAATTTATTAAATTATATATTATATATATATATATACCTATTTCATCGGTTTATATTCTAAATAATTAAAAATTATTTTATTAAATCGATTTTCGATGATTAAATAATCCCTTTCTATTACATCAACTATCAAAATATTATCACTGTATCAATCTTCAAAATTTTTAAATTAAAAACTATATTACATAAATATATATATAATATATTATTTATATATATATATAATATATGATTCATATATATATAAATTTACATTACATGTACTACATTATATACATGAAAACTTTATTTGATAGAATAAACAAAATCAGTAAGAATATTTTGATAATTCTTTTAAATTATTTTGAATAAATTTACGATTAAACACACACACAAAAAAAAGGATCTATAATAGATAGTTACGACAAAAAAAGGATGCAAATATTATAATAATGAAACCGATATGTTTAACATACATATTGAAAGAAAAAACTTAATTAAAAAAAAAAAAACACACTAAATTCTTTTCTTTGTTTCCTGAATTTTTTTTTCCAAAATGATTCAAAGAACCACAAAAAGATTTATATCATCTTTACATACAAACATACATATGTACATATTTATTTACATTGAATACGAATAGGAGTACATAGATATATATGTTAAAAATAATGTTTAATAAAAGCCGCATCAAATTATCATTTTTGTTTTAACTTTTTCCTACTTAATATTTATTTTTTCATTTTTATCTCTTTCTATATCTATCCCTTTTTGTTTTTTTTTGTTTGTTGCCTATTTTCTTAATAAATAGTTTTTCCTTTGTATAATTTTCATTAAAAAAAAAACCAAAAATTTTGAAGAAAACCCAAAAAAAAAAAAAAAAATACAAACGCAGTTGGAAAATCTCAACAAAACCTATATTATTTATAATTATGAATAATGATGAATAAATTCTGTAAAAAAAAACAAAAGAAAAACAAAAACAATATAAGCACAATGAATAAACATACATATATATATATATATATATATATATATATATTTAAGAGTGTCAGATTGATTTGGATAGTAAAATTAAATATATTAGACAAATTTATAAAAAATACAAAAATGAATGAATTTTGTATGTAAAACTGTCATTAATATGTTTTATGACTCAATGATATGTTTAATGACTCTTAGCTTTAGTCAGTGATATGTTTAACGACTCTTAGTTCTACTCAAAGGTATGATTTTATTTATGACTCTTAATTTTACTCAAATATAGTTTTTATGACTCTTAATTCTACACAATAATATGGTTAATGACTCTTAATTATACTCAAAAATTTAAGTTTTGACTCTTAGTTCAGCTCAATTAATTATCTTATGACTCTAAATTCTACTCAAAAATATTTTCTTATGACTCTTAATTCTACTGAAAAATATAAATTATGAATCTTAGTTCATTTCAATGCAATATCTTATGACTCTTAATTCGACTCAAAAATATTCTTTATGACTCCTAATTTTACTCAAAGATGTTGTTTATGACTCTTAATTCTACTCAAAAATATTGTTTATGGCTCCTAATGCTAAACAAAAAGAAATAGTATATGACTGTTAATTCTACTCAAACATATGTTTTATGACTCTTAACTATTAGTTAACCATCTGTCACTGAAAAATCTTTAAATAAATTTGAAATGTCAGAGTTTACGTCTAATCTCAGTAAAATTTCTTATTTTTATTCTAGTGGCTAAGATATGCTTATTTTTAAAGAAATCTATCATTTATAATTCTTTTGGCCTTTTCTATTTTTTTTGTTATAAAATTGCTGTTGGAATAAATTAAAACAATTTAAATATATTAAACTTTTATAAAATTTGTTAATTGCCAGCACTCTATGTGTCAATTAGTGATGAAAGGAATTTGAAGAAATGAAGTGTCAAACAAATAGTTGGATTAATAACTAGTAGAGTTCAACTTTTTTTTACCTTTTATAAAATTTGTGAAATATTTTCATTAATATTGATGTCATAAGCTTTTATTAAGGGTTAAAGGATCCTGAAGTAAAGAAGTTAAGATTCAAACATATAAATAGTAGATTATAATAATAACAAAATTTAAAAAGTGACAGACGATTAACATATAAATTAAAAGTCTGTTTAACTTCTGAATAATAATAAAAGTAATCAAAAATGAAAAATATTGCCAGACTGCTGCAAACCAACAGTCATTATGATTTATTAGACATATTTTAAAAAACAAAAAAAAAGACATTTAAAACAAATATGAATCTTATAAATTTTATAATCCAAATAATAATTTTCTATTTGAATTTTAGATTTTTCCTTTATGTATATATAAACATATATATATATATATATATACATATATATAGATACTTAATTTCAGCAATTGATCAAAATAAATCAATAATTATTCATATTATTATTAATATTTTCATTAAAAATTCTGCTCAAGGATTCCTTTATTTTTTTTTTTGATTGTTTTATTCTTTTTTTTATCCAAAACAACAGTTATATTTTATATAAAAATTATTGCTTTTATAACATTCAATTAAATTTTGACTGCTATATATATTTGTTATTTGTATATATTTTTGTTCTTTTGGATCTTTTTATATTACATATATATATATTGTATCTTATTAAAATGCCTGCAACAATAACAGCCGATAGCATTTTTTCACCTTACTTCCGTTTATTCTTTAATAAATATTGCAATAAAATATTAAAAAATTTTATTAGCAACATGAGAGAGGATTGAAATAAAAATTAAATTAAAACGGATATTAAAGATTTTACAGGTAAAAAAAAAAAAAAAGAAAATTTCATAACAGAAATTTCGTTGGTAGGAAAAATTAAAAAAAATACAAACATAATAAAGTATTAAAAGAAATAATTATATTTGGAAATTTCCTTAAATTTTCCTTCCTTCCTTCCCAATCTTTTTTTTTCTTTCTTATTTATCTGATTATCCAATAAATATATCAAATTAAAATGAATTATATGAAATTAAGTAAAATTTGTCAATTTAAATATTTTTAATTTTATATGAGCTTTACGTGTATGATGAATTTAATTAATTTGAATTTAATTTTGAAATGTTATACTTTGGTAATGATTAAAGAAAATCTGTGGTACAGTGGTTAGAGTGCTGTCTTTCCATGCGAAGTACCCGGGTTCGAATCCCAGTGAAAGTTAAAAAAACTGTTCTGATTATCAACAAAATGACTCAGTTTTTGGGTTCAGCCATTGGTTTTAAATTAATGGCTAAATCAATAATTAATTATTATATATCTTTAAAAAAAAAATGCATTAGATAATATAACAATATGAACAAATTCAAAATATAAATAAATAATTTAATTGACTAATACAACTCACAGATATACAATACCATATTATCTATAATTGTATCTATTGAAAATCTAAGACGTTTCTACATGTTATAAGGCCTAGTAACATCTCATGTTTAAATTGTATGTGGAATTCAATAAGACCAATTCTAATAACACGAATATAATATGACCTCCTGTTCCAAAATGTACCTATAGTATAGACAGGCTTATTTGCCTAACAGTTGAACTGTTAGCGCTTTAAAATAAAAAAAATGTAGCCAGTTGGAACTGTATGTTCAGAAAATTATAACTTTTTAACCATACCATAACTTTTTATAATTTTTAATCGCTGTTCTGTTGTGTACTGTTCCATTTCCAATTCCCCAAGTTTTCTTCACAAAATTCTGAATTAAAAATAATAAATATAAGACCATATCGGTCGTTTTGCGTCACCCTGTAAATATATAATTCTTGTGTAGGATAATGGATGATGCACAAAATTAACATTTGTGTATTTATAAACTTATACAATAATTACAGCCAAGTAATCAACGGCTTAGTGGATTTAACGATTAAAGAAGCTGAAGTCTAGTTTAAATGATTAATCCTCACCTTAAAAAATTAAAGTGTTTTTTATATTAAATATCAACTCAAAAATAAGCTTCATTACAGTAGTGTCTTTACCGTTTAGGATTTTTGTACTTGATTATGATTACATTTTATCCTAATGTTAACATAAGATTTTAAGTTTATAGTAGACCTATAGTTTTAAAATGTCATTGGTATGGTACTAATCTGACATAATCTGGGTATAATTTGTACACCACATGGTCCTTAAATTATTAAATAATTTATTACCAATCAGGTACTTTCAGAATTCAATCAGAATGAAAAACAATAATTCCTTAAAAATAAAAATATTTTATATTTTAAAGTACTTTTAAACATACATACTTTTATATTAATATACACTATATAGGAATTTTTATATAATTATCTGTTTATTTTATCACATTCACATTAAAAGGTTCTCTCAATAGAACTAATAACAAATTCTTATTCTAGGTATCAAATTATAGTTAGCCTAGTTTTTCATTGTATACACGAGTAATCACAAATCCTATACAATAAATTTAAATTTCATTCACTAATCTATACTTTGTTCCATTTTTCTTTATGAAACAAAGATTCTTTCACTTTGTTTTAAATTAATTGAAAATTTTCAATTCAATAAAATTTGAAAATTTAGTGAATTCTTTGACAATCCTTTAAGAACTTAAAACAGAAACAAAAAACAAAATTAAAGGAAATGAATATACATATATATTTATTACATATAATGACATTGCTTAAGTGGTATAAGAAAATTCATTTGAACATATGTTAGTAAGTACGCGTATGAATAAACAAATGTATATATATTACAAATGTAACTCAGAATAATATGTAAGTTGAATACTGTATACCTATGAGTACCTTACAAAGCAAAAACGTCAATCATATTCAGTTAAACTAAAATTATTTTACTTGTCAATCTCAATTTCAAAACATGTAGTACTAAATACAGTGAAGGATAAAAATGAAGAAATAACTTTCAAATCTTTTAAAACTGTGTAATTCTAGTAAATATATATATATATATATATATATACAAGCTAAAATTATCGAATACTTTTACACAAGATATCAAACAAAAGTGATTCAAACTCGTAAATACATAAATGCATGAACCTAATTTGATTTCATTGAATATTATATCCTACAAGTTAATCAAGGCCATGATTTAAATGTCATATAGAAATTTAAGTTTGCGCTGTCTTGGGAAGATTAATTAATCATGATTTAGGCCTACTATAATAGGCTTACTACTTGTCATTTGAAAATGTCCGTTTTAAATCCATAATTTGCCTACAAAACCATAAGTTTAGCAAATCCAATATTGCACAAAATTTGCTAGCCAAACCATCAATTACAGAATTACCTAACATACCACTGCCTCCAAGCAACTAGGGTAAGTTAGATAGCTATATAGGCCTTTAGGATATGTAAGTCTTCAGAAATAAATGATATTCATCTCTCTAAGTTTACAATATTTTTCCAATTACTGTGTACATACATTCATTCACGCATCCAATTATATATATATATATACGTAATTATTAATGCATAAACGTACATAAATACGTATAAAAGTAAATGTATAGGGATTTACAGAAAATAAAAATAAAACAATAACAACATACATATACATATATATATACGCAAGTTTATTTATCACCTAAAAGGAGTACCAAAATAACTAAAGAACTAAATAACTACATTATGTATATATATGTATGTATGTATATTATATACCAAATATTTTTCTGTTAATTTAAAGATCTAAGGACATATAAATAAACTACATATATAAATATAAAATAAACTTATAGAATGTATGCATGTATATTATTTTTTGTGGATTACAAAAGAATTTCTTTGTAACTTTTGTACAGAAATAAGGATAAAAATATTTATTTACACAATCATTCTTATGCATACATATAAGTACATATATATATATATATATACTCGAATTTCTTTCATTCATTTACTCAATTTTATTCATTCTTACATAAAAACGAGGAAGAGTGTGGTAGAGTAGACTGTGTCAACTCTGGGATACCCGTATGACCGTTTTATAAACATTATATCATTTATAAACATTAATTACTTTTGACAAAATTTCAAACATAAAGCTTTATTAGGTGTAGTGTAATGCTCATATAAAAGAAGGAGTTGTATGGCAGCTACTCGAACCCTCTGCAGTAGACCAAGCAAATTTTGCAGTAACTTTGGCCATTACACTAAACTATTTTTGGCAAAATTTCAGACACCTAACTTCAATAGGTATAGAGTAATGCTGATATAAAATAAGAAGTTGTATGGCAGCTCCTCGAACCCTTTGCAGTAGACCAACCAAATTTTGCAGTAACTTTGGCCAATACACTAAACTATTTTTGGCAAAATTTCAGACACCCAGCATTAATAGGTATAGAGTAATGCTCATATAAAACAGGAAGTTGTATGGCTCGAACTCACTGCAACAGACCAACCAAATTTTACAGAAACTTTGGCCATAAAACTAAACTACTTTTGCCAAAATTTCAGACACGTAACTGTAATAGGTACAGAGAAATACTCATATAAAAAAAGAAGTTGTATGGCAGCCACCCGAACCCATGGACCAAAATGGCTGGATTTAAATAGCGATGACGGCTATTGCAAAAAAACGAATTTGCGAAAATTTCAAGATTCTAGCTCCTTTAGTTTTTGAGTTATCGTGCGGACGGACGGACGGACGGACGGACGGACGGACAGACGGACGGACGGACGGACGGACAGACGGACGGACGGACGGACGGACATACATAGCTAAATCGATTTGTTTTTCGATTCTGATCTGATCCATACACTTGAGTCTATATCTACCCCCCTCCTTCTCTGCGTCACAAACGTAATGGCAAATTTATTATACCCTTTGCCTATATAGTCATACGGGTATAAAAAAAAAATATGTATACGAGTTCATATATGTATGTAATATATGTTTACTTGGAAAGAGGTTTCTTATTAAAGGATTATTATGCTTAGGCTAATACATCCTTCAATTTTGTTATTATTATTTTATTTTTATGTTTTTTTTTTTTTGCTTTTGCTTCTTCAGGAAGTCAGTCAATATCTTAGGAAGTATTATTAACTTTTTAATAATAATAATTACAAAGATTCTTAAAAAAAATTACCTCCGTATGAGATTTTTTTTTTTGTCTTCTTCTTTTTGTGTTTTTTTTTTTAAGGATTTTATTTTATTATACAATTTAATAAATTTAAATAAGAATGAAAAACTATTTACAGTTATTTGGTATATTAATTTTTTAAATATATTTTAAGCAAAGACAATATAAAAGATGTCCATTTTGAAAGCTATTAAGATCATTTATTTAAGAGCCTAAAAGAGTTAAATCTAATATTTGAATGTAATTATTTACATTTATTTCATATCCATTATTAACTTCTAATCAGTGTTGCCATTTTGGTAATTATTTACAATATTTAGTAATACATGTTTTCATTTTAGTAACTTGGTAACACTTCTCTTAATTTGCTTAACTTTTTTTAAATCAGAAAATTGTAAATTTTGTGCAAAAAAAAATGATCTGGCAATATTTAATTTTTTGACATTGACAGCAATAACTAAATGTCAAAATTCAAAATACATTATTGCCTAATGGATATTAATATTAATGAATTTTGGAAAATAGACATTTTAATGAAAAATGGTTTGAACGAATATTGCTTCAGAGAACTTCCTGATTTCATATTTAATTTAATAGTACCTCATTTAATGACTTTGGAGCACATGGAGAATATTTCTAAATTACTTTCAGAAATAAGCAAATAATTTAAAACAATTAATAATATTGACTAAAGAAATGTGTTTATGTTATTCAAAATGTTTTAACGCATAAATAACTTCCGTCATTTAAGTTTTAACTCCAATTAAATTTAATTACAAATGTTGGAATAATGTAACACTCTATTAGGTATAAAAAGAGAGGTATATGAAGATTAAGTATACTTTATTGTTTTTAGCACATTTAAAAAAAAATTTGTAAAAATGTGCCTATATAGCTTAACTCTGTACGTCCGTCTATCCGTCCGTATGTTTACAAAAACTTTTAAACCGTTTTAAATAGAGTAAAGAAATTTTAACCATGGGTAGGTATTGTAAAAACAATAATTTCGTAGAAGAACTTTTTTCTGTAGCCCCACCTGTTGCGCAGCTACAGCCCCACAAAGTTGGAAAAGCCTTATTTTTAAATTGTTATAATTCAATCTGAAAACGGCAAAAAATAGCTGGTTTAATTAATTTTTTCGGTTCTTGAGTACTGATTTAATACTTGTTCACTAGTACTGAATAATCAAGATATAAAATTATTTGTACACAGACAATTTTTTTATTCTATAAAAGTGTAAAAGTTCATTTGTATATGTCGTCGTAACTGCTGAAATCAGATTATCAAAGTACTACATTCACCTCTGAAACAATACTAAAAAAATGCTGAAAGAAAGTAGAAAATTGATTAAGTCTACTTCTGGATTGTCAGCGTAGCTGTTTTAAAAATAATTTCTCTATCGATTGCTTTTCCAATTTTTAAAAAAAAAAATTGTTTTATCTGTCATAAATTGTTACTAATAACAGAGACTTATTTGGAGCTTATGCTAAAATTAAACTTTTAGTTATAAATGTATCATGTACTAGCTCCTTTTTAGCAGAACAGAACGACTTAGTTCTTATGAATAGGCCCGTACCATTGACCTCTTATTCATATAAATATTGAACTCTTGTATGATAAGCCTTCTTCTAATATATGTACTATATATATTACTACATATTATTAATACCTTCATATTATTACCATAAATACCATTTAATTTTACTGTAATCAATTGACATTTATATTGAAATTAAAACTTTTATGTAAAGTATAAGTATAGTATTAAGTTTTTAGAAAGATAAATATTTATAATCGTTAAATGCGATTGATTCAATTAAAAGTTATAAAAGTAAAAAAAAACCCAAATTCAATCATTCTATCCAATTAAAATCGTTTTTCAATTTCAAAATAAATAAATTTTATACAGACGATGATTAAAATATAAAACTTTTTTTTTTTTTTTTTTTTTTTTACATCATTAAACTTTTGTCCCACTAAAAACAAAACACATGCACACAAATGTCATATTAAAAAAAAAACAAAAAAAATAAAATAAAATAAAAAATAAAATGATTTGAACAACTAACTAATGTTGTAAATGTGAAACTTTAGAAATTCTTCTCTCCTTTTTTTTATTTTAGTTTTATTTTTTAGTGAATTAATTTTGATGGGGATGTGTAACTATTAAACTAGGATTTTAAAAACTTTTTTATTTTGTTATCCTCTAAAGTGATCCTCCAATCCTTTATTTTTTTTTTTGTTTTTTTTTTGTTATTTATCTAAAAAAGTTTTTCTTTTATGAACAAAAATAAATGAAAATTTTTTTCAGATATAAAAACAATAACAACAATTTTATATATATATATATATATACATAATACATATATGAAAAAAAATAAAAGATAATTTATAAATTATATGCTTGGTATGTTTATCACGAATTTTCCAATGAATAAACAGTTTTCTAGTAAAATAAAAAAAAAAAAAAAATAGTGGAGAAAAAAAAAACAGAGAAGGAAAACCAAAAACAAGAAAAAGAAAAAAACAAATCAACATTAAACCAGACAACTTTAAACTTCCATTATATATATATACAAAAACAAAAAAAAAAGAGAATAAAAAGGATAGCAATTTGAAGGACTTCTATAAATCGTTCTTTTATTAACTTAATTACATATACATTTATATACTTATGTATATGTATTTACCTTCATAGTTGATATATATATATATATATATACATAAATATATTTATCTTCTAAATTCAATCAGTAATAATCGTCGTTTTAGATGCAAAAAAAATAAAAAATGAAAAAAATCAGGGACGAATCGGATTTTTAAGTATAATTTGCAGAATATACGGTGTTATAAAAAGGTGGGTTAGGGTTAGTTTAATTTATTCTTATGCTAGATATAGAAATGTATATAAATATTTTTAATCAGCGTTATCTCCTGACCTCTCCTGTTCCGTCAATTTAGTGATTTCTTTCCATCCGTAGGCCGGATAATTCAAAAAATAGCTCAAAAAAATAAATACTAATGACGAAAGAAAGGCTAGGATGAGTGAAATGAGACCATAGGTTCGGATTCTGGAAACTTTTGATAGAAACTTTAAATTTAGTACAATGATGTGTCTTCCCATTTCCTATGTGTCGCTGAAATTTCGGATCAATTGAAGTGGCGGTTCGGGTTCTCTCATACATCACCTAACAAGTATTAGCATATCTTCGAAATTAATAATACCTAATACCTCCCTATACCTAACCAGTAATTTGATAATTTTTTTATTATAACTCTAAAATTTGGGATAATTTGGAGTGGTGGTTTGGGTACCTATTACTCGCCGCCCAAGAATTAAGAAGCAAGGCAGTGTTTCAGATAGTTTTCTTAATGTTCCTGAAATCTCACCTATTTAAGAATTACTATTTCTAATGACTTATCTAAGACCCTGAAATTCGACGATTTGAGCATTATTTTAATACCTTATATTTTAACATTATCTTCGTTTATTATTTACATGCTTCGTCCCAAAATACATTCACTAAATTAAAAAAAAGTAAAATACTTTTAAATTTTGAAAAATGTCAATATAAATATATATGTGGCCCGCATATTGCACACTGATTTCATTTTGGCATTTTGAAACTTTTTTCTATTCAGCTAAAGAAAAAGTTTAAAAAGGAACAAAATAACAACACACTTTTAAACGTAAAAAAAAAACAAAAACAAAAACAAAAAATACATATTTACTTTTTTATATAAAAACAAACAAACAAACAAATATTTGAACTTTTTATCTTTACTAAAAAAAAAAAAAAAAAAAAAAAAATTCTTTATGAAATATTTTCTCAAATATTCCAAAATCAGGTCCAATTTTTATGTGAAATATTTCATAGAACGGAAAGGGGAGAACACAATCTGAGGCAGGGCAAAATATAAAAAAACAAAAAAGCTTATGTCCTCTTGTTTATTTTTCAGAAGTTTGTTTTTTTTCAATTATAAATTTTGAAGTTTTACAGATTTTCTTATAAAAAAAATTCTTATTTTTTTTTTTTTTTTTTTATTTTCCTTTTCATATTTTTTTTAAGAATGTGTGATGTAATGCACTCTTTAAATGTCCTATGACATTTTTATCACTTATAAAAAACAAAAACTAAAAAGTCTTAAAAAATAAAATTTCTTTTAGAAAATTTTTTTTGAAAGAAATACAAAATAAAAAAGGAAATCAATCGTAAAATGAAGACAATAAAAATGAAAATAAAAAATGAAAGAAAAAAAAAATTATAACGGAAATCTGAAAAGGATTGACTCCCAAAATTTTTAAAAAAGTACATTTTTATAACATGTTCTACCGACCTATAAATTTAAATGCTCTTCCGATTTACATTGGGTTCACGGGGATCAACTGGGTAAAACCAAGATTTGGGAGGCAAGAAGATTAAAGAGGGTTCAAGCTTCAGTCATTAGCTAAAAGAATTGAACTTTTCAAGTTAGATTGTCTTTGCTAGATCTGTGAATAGTGCTTTACTCAAAAAGTTTGGTACCCAATAAAATTGAAAGTTATTAAATTTGTAGTTTGAAATGAAGGAGCTTCGGTAGGTTAGTGGATAAACATTTGGCTTGTTAAACGATGGGATAAGGGTTCGATTCCCGTACGGGTGATGAATTTTTTTAATAGAAAAATATTTTTTCTTTACAAATCCCCATGGTAACTATGCTATCTATCCCCCACATCAACACAACAGCAAAAAACTTTTCAAAACCAATATTACATAAAATTGTTACAAGCTCTTGTCAACATTTAGATATCCATGCCAAATATGGTTTTTAAAATAAATTAAACATTCAATTTCGGGGAAAATATTATTTAAAAAAAAATATTACAAAAAAACCATATTGTATGGTATTTCCCCCAAAATGAATCCCCAAGATTTTGAAACTTTACAAAAATGCTTGCCCTCTTACATTACTTATTCGGTTTGAGTTTAAGCCTCCTATAATATTTTAAAGAAATTCGTTTTATAAACTTGTATGGCAGCTACTCGAAGCCGTTGTTCGTTTAAAACCAAAAACAATGGGCAACCTACAAATTGTTTAAAATAAAGTTTGTGCGAATTTGAAGTTTCTAGCTATTTGAGTTTCTGAGCTATTTACAAAAATACAGAAGGATAAACATAACCTAATCGATTAACTTTTCAACGCTGATCTATATCTACCAGATCGAGACGTTATAAACGAAGGAGAAATTTTAATATACCTGCGATCTTCTGCTCGCAGGGCCATAAAAACAGTTTGTAATTTGACAACCGCAAGAACAAAAAACAATACCTAACCCTGAAACTGATTAAACTTTCAGCGCAGTTCCTGATTTCTTATGAATTACCTCAGAATATTTCTGTCAAAAATTTATTTAAATATAATGGAAAATTTAAGTTCAAATTTACGATTAACAAATCCCTTAAAAAATATGGCCATTATCCAAAAAAAAATATTTTTGAAATTGCAGTTTGAAAAACAAAACAAAAAAAAAACAAAAAAAATGAAAATTCCAAAAATGAAATGAAACTGAAACATTTCATCAAACAGAAAAATGAAGTAAACATATGAAGTCTCCATCATATATACATATACTTATTATAATTTCTTTAATATAAATTTACTCAAAAATTACAGTTATTGAGTCAATTGTTATAAAGATACATAAAAATAAGAAAAATAAGAAATCAGCAGAATATCAGAAAAATTTACAAAGGAAATAACTGGCAAACAACAAATATAAAATATAATATAAATATAACAGTTATAAACTGTTACTAAACTTTCAGTTCATCTGCTGATGTAGAAATTTTTTAAAAAAAAAAATAAAAGAGAATCAGAGACAAAAACAAAAATATTATAAATGTAACTCATATGAGTTATGCATTTTACTTTAAAATACATTGCCAAAATTTAATAGGGGCCATGCGATTTTAATTTGCATTACTTTTTGTACAAAATTTAAAATTTTCATATCTGGTCAACTGTAGGGGTAGATATAGACTCAAAAGTATGGATCAGATCAGAATCGAAAAGTAAATCGAACTAGCAATGTATGTCCTTCCTCTCGTCCGTCCGCAGGATAACTCAAAAAATAAAGGAGTTAGGATTTTGATGATAGCCTTCATCGCAATAGCTTTCATACAACTTTCTTTTATATGATTATTACTCTATATCTATTGAAGCTGGGTATCTAAAATTTTGCTAAAAATAGTTTAGTTTTATGGCCAAAGTTTTTAATTGGAACACTACGTTTAGGATCGGAAAAATCCATATGGAATGGGAATTAAAAACTTTGTAGTTTAATTTTTAACATTATATGAAATATCAAATTAATACAAAGAAAAAAAAAAGTGGAGCCAAAACGCGAAGCATGGAGCCAGAGTCGTAGTAGAATTCATAATAGTTAGGTTAGAGTCAGAGATGTATACAAAATAAGCCGACTCTGACTGAAAAAAATATTAATAATATTTTACATTGAATTAAATCACTGTTATTCGGAGTCGGAGCCTGAGTTGGTAGTTTTAATTCCCAACTTCGCAATCCTGCATCAGAGTCATAAACTTCTTTCAAAAAGTTTTTAACCTCCAAAAATTAAAAAAACAAATTACACACTTATACACAGATATACAAACAATTATATAAACATAAAACGGAAATGAAAACAAAAAAAAAAACAACAAAACAATAAAAATAAAATTAAAAAAAAAGAAAAAGAAAAAACAAAGAAAAAAAAATTCTTTGAAAAGAAGAATAGAGAAATTGAAAAACTTTTAAAATTATCTGAAATAACAGAAATATTTTAGTTTTAACGAGTTTTGATTTTTTTTTTTTTTTTGTTGTTTGTATGTATTTTATATATGAAGGACATTATTTACAGTTCAATGAGAAATTCGACCAGAAATAATTGATATGACAAAAGATATAATTTTTTTTTTTCAATATTTTTTCCATTTTTTTATTATAATATATGTATTAATGTTTGTCGGTTTGTGTGACTTTTATCCTTTTGCAACTGTTTCAAAATTATTTTTTTTTTATTTTTTGTTTTTTTCTAGAATATTTATAAAAGATTTTGTAAAAATTAGCCTGTATAGTTTTACTCTGTTCGGCCGTCCGTCTGTTCGTCCGTCCATATTACAAAAACTTTTACACCGTTTGAAATAGAGAGATTACACGGAGTTAAAGGATAGGTATTACAAAAAAAATAATTTCATGGAAAAACTTTTTCTGTAGCCCCACCGGCTACGGAGCAACAGCCCCCCAAAATCGGAAAAAGCCCTATATTTAAATTGTTATAACAAGATTTCTATTAGATATATTTTCAATCAGAAAACGGTAAAAAACAGCTGCTTTTGTAGGCTTTACAATTTTTTTAAACCAAAATGCATAGGGTTGCCATACGACGGTACTATAATTTACTATTATGCAAAACTCAGTTTTTATGAAATTTTTGTCCTCTCTGATCTACTAAATGGTTCAAGCTAGAAACTTACAATTTTGGAAGAAGTTGGATTTTTAGAAATTAGTACGAGTCGCGTGAGAATATTTTGTTATAACGCCTCCTTTTTAGGAACTGTAACAAGTCAAATGATTGAAAACTTTATTTTTAAAAATCAAAATGTTTCAAAGTTTTTTCTAAATTTTGAAGGGTAACGAAGCTACGACCTCCTCAAATTATATTTAAGTTGTTATAACAAGAGTTATATTAGGCTTAACTTCAACCTGAAAACGCTAGAAAAGAACTGCTTTTGTAAGCTTTAGTAAATTATACCACTTAGATGTAGAAGGTTGCCAAAGGGTACTAAAAATAACTGTTATATGAAACTCATTTGTAACAAACATTTGTAACTTGAATTTATTTCTAGTAATATACAAAATATAAAGCCCCAAAATTATATTTTAACATGTGTTAAATGTTTTTCTTAAATTTATAGGCGTCCGTAAAATTGAAGTAATTGTTTCTTAGTTTAAATCATTTTTGCTTATAAATAATAAATATCAAAAAATAAATCCAAATTTTGGTAGAAGTCATAATGTAATTCCTTAAAACTCAAAAGTTTGGACGGGCAGACGTGGGGTTAGATCATCGAGAGTCGCCATAAGTTTGCTTAGTAAAAATTTTGGAACCTTCTCCATTGAAGAGCTATTAGGACTTCAAAATTTCCCATTTTTTTAAATCAGTAACTTAGTCACCAGTGAATATATTTCCAAAATTAAACTCAGTATGGATCCCTAGAAATTTTTGAAAATGTGCTTTTTTAAAAACCCTTAGTTTTTTCCATCACTTGTTTTCTTTTAGAATATAGTAAAAAAACAAAAAAAAATTAAATTCATTGACTTCGCAATTCAGTTCAGTTTTTTAGAATCTGTTTAGATTTTATTATTATTATGTGTTCTGTTTTGTTTTGTTTTGCTTTTTTTTGTATTCAAGTTTTTATAAAAAAGTATAATTTATGGTTCCATTTAAGGTCTAGGACTTTTTGTTTCTTTTTTATTTTTTATTTTATGTTTTTTCTATGTTTTTTTTTTGTTTTTGATTGAAGATTAATATTTCGTTTAGCTTTTGTTGTTGTTGTTTATTATTTCTAAAAAAAAAAAAAACAAAAACATAATATTGACTTAAAAAAAGCATTACACAATACATATACAAACACATTAAAAATATAGTAATTGTATATTACTATGTATATGCTTATGTGTAAGTACTATTTAGAATTCAAGTACTGTAGTACAATTTAACAGTATATATTTATCGGTTCACCCTATTTATGAAAACTATTATTTTTATGACTAAAAAGATGAAAAAAAAATTTTTAATGAATATTTGTGGTAAAAAAAAGCAAAAAAAAAAACAAAAGAAAAACTATAATTTTCAATTTTAACAAGTTTTACTTTTCTATTTAGCATATTTTCGAAAAATTTTTAAAAAAAAATGTGATTACATATATGGTTTCACTCTGTCTATTCGAACGTCCGTCATAATGAATAAATTTAAAACCCTGGTATTGCAAATATAGTAATTTCATGGAAGAAGAATTTTTTGTAATCCCATCCTTTACGGAGTTACAGCCCCTAAAGTACAGAAAAACTGTTTATTTAATTTGTAAGATAACAAAAGTCCTATAATCAATATTTTCAATATAAAAACGCCTAAAGATAGGCTTTATGTTAAGGGTTACCACATGATCCTTAAATTTACCGTTATGCGTAAATCAATTTTTGCAAAATTCTTGATCTCATATATATTCCACATAATTTGAGTTATAAACTTTTAAAAGAATCACAATCTTCAAAAATCAGTGTGATTCAGTGTGACTGAAAAATTTCAATTTTTAACACCTGTACGAATTTTTTTTAAAAGTAATATACAAAAGATAGAGAGCTTCCAACGCTATATTTTATCGTGTAAAGAAAGTGTCTGTTGACCTTCAATTCAGACTTGGAGAACTATTAATAAAAGGAATGGAAGTTCAGAGAAAATTTTAAACTTTTAAAAATGAAAATTTATATTTAAACATATATGTGTATAAATATATTTACCTGTCTTTCCATCATTGGATTTGTGAATAATGATGAAATTTTCTTCTAATTGAACCATAGGGGGAATGTAATGTATCACAGCTTTCTGAGCTTTAAATACTGTAACGTGTTTCACGGCGTATAATAAATTTTTAACAACAGTTAAAAGCTAAAAAATTTTTGGTAATATACTCTTTACCCAAAACTTTTTTTTGAACAACGTTTAATTATAAAAATTTACTTTTTCAAAAACCTTTGGTTTTTTTCATTACTTGTCATTAGTATTTTGTATATATCTGAAAGTTAATGGATAACATTTAGTATATTTTTAAAGTCTAAGAGATCTTTTGTTTATTTTTTATTTTTAAGGTTTAAAAGGTTTAATTGTTAACTTTGATATATAAAATTAGACCAATAACATTTGTTACAACTTTAAAGTTCAATTCAATATTTTTTTTAAAGTTAGGTTAGTTTTCTTATTATTTCCAATGTTTTGAAACTCTTAAAAACTCTCAAGAAAGAGAAATACAATAAGAATATAAACATGAGTTTAGAAATATGCAAAAAGATGGATTTTAAAAATTTTTTAACCTTATAATATCCTTTCATAATTTTATGAATATTTATGATAGTATAATCTCGGTAGAACATTATAACTCTACCCACAATCTACAGTTGTTAATATACTTTTTTTACCAGCTAACTAAACACTATAGGAATGGGTTGCGCTTTACTTGTATAGGTCTTAGGTTTGCTCAAATAACGACAAAATTAGGTCACTAAATGGAATTTTAAGAAGTAAGTTCGATATGAACTCATAACATTCCGTTCCAAGCTTATTCTACATTTTATTTAGTAATTTTTTCTAAAGTTATAACTTGAGATATTGTCTACAGGTGTATCTGAATATAATTTTCAAGTAACCTTTATTTTTAAGCTGATATATTGGTATATTAAATAGATTCTAATTAAACGAAATTATAATTAATTAAAAATTAAAAGTTAGCAGAAAAAAGATTCCATACACAGCAGCTTCAATAACAATCAACAACCTTCCAATTGAACGAGTGTCAAAATTTAAATATCTTGGAAGCTGGTTAAATGAAGATAGGGACTTCAGTACAGAAATCAAGTGTCAAATAGAAATGGCTAGAAATGCTTCTTCAAAATATCAAAAAATCATAAGATTCAAAAGTGGTCTATATATGGTCAATTCTTTTATATGGCATGAAGGCTTGGACCTGAAAAATTAAAGATATCAACAAATTGGAAACATTTGAAATGTGAGTCTACAGAAAAATGCAACAAATTTCATGGACTGAACAAGTTTCAAAGGAGGATGTTCTCAGTGGAATTGGTGCAAATAGAGAACTGCTTCTAAGAATTAAACGTCAGAAAACATCATAATTTGATCATATTATGCGCGGAAGTAAATATGAATTGCTTCAACTTATTATCCAAGGCGAAATTGAAGGCAGAAGGGGCATAGGTAGGAAACAAATTACATGGCTAAGAAACATCAGACAGTGGACAGGCGTTTCAGATATAGGAGAGCTAATAGTTGATCAGCAGTATCATATGATCGCTAACATCCAATAATGGATATGCAGCAAAAGAAAAAAAAGATTTAACTCCATTTAACATTTCCAATGGTTAAATAAATATCAGTGATTTTAACTGATCGAACACTTACTTGCCTTTAAATCTTTCACTTATATTAACAATAATTGATTTTAAAAAATAAATCAAATAAAATTTTCTTCTACATTCCTTAAAAAATTCAATTTCCTTTAATCTTTAAACTTTTTTGATTATCTATATCGTATACTTTACCTTCATCACTTCTAACTTTTGTAAGTTACAACAACAAAAAATTCTCAGGATAACAAAAAAAAAAAACACAATAAATTTTTCCAAAAATATTTTCATAATAAAAAACAAAAAACCAAACATAAAGAAGGGTATTAAGTATTAACTTTAACATCTGCATATTAAATGATTATTTTAACTCCGTTTTTCTCTCAATTGAATGACCTATGAATAACGCGTGACTTCATATTAAAAATAAACACAACGCACATCACAATTGAATTGAATTGTTCAAAAACAAAAAAATAAGCAAAAAACACTTCGGATTTAACCTCACAAAAACCAACAAATACACAAATAAAAAGAAGGACTTAAAGAGTACTTAAAAATTTACCATACACATTTAACGTATTTCAGTCAATAAGCGATAAAAAAAAAAGTGTTTTATTTTGTTGTTGTTGTTGTTGTTGTTGTTGTTGTTGTTGTTGTTATTCAACACAATAAAATAAGAGAAAAACATTGAAAAGTAAAAAAGTGTAGCAAAAACCAAAAACAAAACTACATCACAAAGAACCAAATACGTATAACTTTTACAGTACTACGTAGTATGTACCGTCATCAAACATAAAAGGAGGCCTAATTACCCCAAAAAAAATAATAACAAAAATAAAAAAATGTAAAAATGTTAAATACCTTTTCAAATCGGTATAAATTGATTATGTTCCTGGTTTTTTTTCCCCTTATTTTTTTGCTTCTCAATTCCTGGTTTTTAATGTTTTTCCCGTTTCTTAAAAAAAAAAAAATCAAATTCAGGAAACAGCATATCGTCGTATGAAATCACAGCAGTATATTTATAATAATAATAATATAAATATATAACAAATTTTATCCCTTTTTTTTCTCTCTCATTCTCTCTTGAAAGATGTTTGAAAAATTTGTTTTTCTTCATTGCACTTGAATTGTTTTTTATGAAACCACCACCATTAAATATAATGAAAACGAGGAAGAGTGTGGTAGAGTAGACTGTGTCAACTCTGGGATACCCGTATGACCGTTATATAAACATTATATAATCCGGCTAATTACTTTTGGCAAAATTTCAAACATACAGCTTTATTAAGTGTAGTGGAATACTCTTATAAAAAAAGGAGTTGGATGGCAGCTACTCGAACCCTCTTTAGTAGACCAACCAAATTTTGTAGTACCTTTGGCCATTACACTAAACTATTTTTGGCAAAATTTCAGACACCCAACTTCAATAGGTATAGAGTAATGCTCATATAAAATAAGAAGTTGTATGGCAGCTACTCGAACCCAATGATATGACCACGGCTCATACGCCGTAGCGATCACGGCTATTATAAAAAAACGGATTTGCGAAAATTTCAAGATCCTAGCTCTTTTAGTTTTTGAGTTATCGTGGTGACGGACGGACGGACATACTAAGCTAAATCGATTTATTTTGCGATTCTGATCCGATCCATACACTTATCTACCCCCTCTCCTTCTCTACGTCACAAACATAATGGCAAATTTATTATACCCTTTGACTATAAAGTCATACGGGTATAAAAAAAATATCATAGGTTTATGTTTTGAAATTGTACTCGTATTTAAAAATTGTAACTGGGGGTTTTGGAATTCAATTCATTTCAAAAGATGGCCTGTAATAAATAGCACTATCTAGATATAACATTTGAAGGCATTATATGCTACCCATACACGCTAGACTTGCTGGTGCATTATGCCTGACAAATTGAGAAGTTGTATCGTGTATGGGAAAGGAACAGTTTTTTAGGTTAAGAAATTAGTTGGATGGAAATTAGGAAATTTTAATTTTTGTGGGCGGAGTCTTTGGTTTGCATTTTGAGTTGTATCATGTATGGGCAAGTTGTGAAACTTAAATGTCAAAAACAAAACTACTTAGTTAAATACATAATTCAAATTCAGAATGATGGTTGGATGATAGGTTGGATAAGTGTGTGGTATGGTTTGTAAACAAGTCCGTAAACTAAGTTGTACAACCAGGTCCGACGTGTATGGGCAGTAATAAGAGAAAGTAAAAAAGTAGAAGGCTCAAAATCAAGTTAATTCAAAATATATGCAACCTTATGTATAATATAAACTATGTATTTAATGTAAGAAAAAATAGAAGTGAATAGGTCAAGCCCTCAGAAATCCTTCAATAATATAACGTCTCAGGCCTTGCAAATGTACCTCTCTGGGGAAAAAAAAATTAGCAGACTCCGGAAAGCTTAGCGCAGGTCAATCAAAAAAGATATGGAAAACAACCAAAAGAATAATACTGGAACTTAACAAAACATACGAAGGTGAGAGAGTAGGCTAAACGAAGAAGAGAGTAGGGTAGATTGTGTTAACTTTGGGAAACTTGCATAAACATAAAATAAACATTAAATCATCCTATTCTATATTTCAGATAATATATAAGTTGCATACCAGCTATGTTCGAGCTTTTTACATTAGATGGCCAGCAGGAAGATACACAAAAAATAATTTTTATACCCAGCAATTTGTGTGGCTGCTGTTCTAACAAACTTAATTTCAATAGCAAGGACTCTCTGCCTGCCCAATACCTCTAAAACTAAAAGTGCTAAGTATTCTAATATTTTTATGCCAGAGGAATCCTTGAAACTGACAACAGTTTGCTCCAAGTGTTCGACTATCTGCCATTCAAATTCTCTAAGCAAAGCCCTATATTTAATGATGTTAAATGTCTGAAACTTTTACAAAAGAAATTAAATTAATTGTTTTCCATTTTTAAATAATATAACTTTTCTCCACATTTCATATTCGAATAAATATTCGAATTCAGTTCATTTTACACTCGAATTCAAGAACATGCATGATTATTATTTTTTTTTTTTGTAATATAGAAATATTTTGGAGTGTTCAAATTATTTTTTAATGCATGTTTATATAAATATATATTATATATTACCTATATATATTATATATATATTTTTAAATAACACTTTCATCCCCCTTAACAACATTGAATATTAACTTAAAAAAAAAAAAAAAAATTTTTATAAAGTCATGAAGTGGAGATTTAAAATGTATGCCAGTGTACTTGCATTAAGCAAAACTGTTAACCTATTGTATTTTGTTTGTTTTTTTAAAGTTGTTTAAAGAAACAAAATTTGTTATGTTGTAAGTTATTTGTTGGTTTGTAAGTTGTTTTTTTTTGGAACATTTATTTATTTGTTTATTTAAGTTTCTCATATTTTTATTAGCAATTTCATTGAAAAATTGAATTGAAAGGGGAAACAAACAAGATTATAATGAAAAATTTATAATTAAAGGGGTATTTTTTTTTCATATTCAGAATATTTTAAAATAAATAAGTGAGTAAATATTAATGCAGTTATTTTTTTGCTAAATTAAAAAAAAAAGAATGATAAAAATCTTTTTCATTTCTTTTAATTGTTTATTATAATTTTTTTTTAACACTTTTTCGCCTTTTCTTATACGTGTAATTTTTTATTGAATGCACACAAAAAATTTTAAAAATTTATGGATCAGAAGATGATGTTAAATTGTTTTTGTGAAAATGTGTGTTAAATAAATATTAGAACATTTTGAGTATCAAATAATGTTTCATTTAAATAAATTTTTAGCGCTCGGCGGTGCCTGCCTGATTGAAATCAAATCCTAAAACCTCACTTTGGAGAAGGCAATTACAAATCCTGCGCTGGTCACAAGAATTTTTAAATTGAATAAAAAAATTTAAACAAATAATTTGAATTAAATAATATAACTCGCAGATACCGAAATACCTTAGAATTCACATATAAAATTATTACAATATTTTATAATGAGTAGAATATTGTATCTATTATGGAAATCTTAAATGTTTCTACATTTAGTAAGGACAAAATTTCCCAAGGACTCCCGAGGACTAAACCTCCAAAAAACAATTCAGTTTTTTGCATTGCAATATTCAACTCTTGCAAAATATTCATATTGTATGAAATAGAACTTGAGGGGTAGTTCCAGCTGTTTAAAATCCTTTCTTGTTGAAATGCTTGTGTAAAAAATAAGTATAATTGCAAATGATTTTAATTAGACATTTTTCTTTTTGTTGCTTTGGGGGATTTTGTTTTTTTGGATATTTTGCTTTGGGACTTTGGTTTGGCGATTTTTTGATCAACCCATATAATTTGTCCCACCGGTTGTTCCAAAGGGTTATATAGCCCAAAAAATATATCACACAGGCTTTTTAGCTTATAACAGTTGAACAGTTTGCACTTTAATGAAATAAAATGAAATAGTTAAATATATAGATACTCAATACTTATTTATATTTAATTAATATAGCCCGGTCAGATCATATTATATAATAAAGCAATATCGTAAAATTGTATAATTGTATCGTAATAGTTCATATCGTGACATAAGTTAAGATTTAATATAAATATAAGAACATAACTCTTGTGTATGATAATAGGTGGCGCACAAAAAAGCGGTTTTGTGTATTCATAATCCTATACAATAGCTATAGCTAATTTTATACAATAACTACAGCTGATTTATCAACGGCTTAGTGATTATAACGATTAAAAAAAAATGTAGCCAAGTCTAAATATACGTAGTAAAAGCCCTATACTCCCTAAGAGAGTGGAAGAGAAAAAACAAATATTTATTTATTGAAGTACCTACTTATTTATTTAATTATTATTTTGGATTGATTGCACCTAATTATTTGTCCAGTAACAATACTCGTACTCCAGATCTTTTTTTAAATCATTTTTTTAATTTTTTTAAATTTGATTTTCCAGATAGATTTTTAAAAATTTTCAAGAAATTCTTATGTACCCAAAGTTATTTCTTCTTTCTTAAAAAAAAAAATAAATTTCCTTAAAACTAGCAAAACGAAATTAAATATTTGTAGATTTGCTATTAAAATTCCTAAAGACTATTTAAACAAATATGATCTCTTGATTGCTATACAACACCCTCTTGTTGATTCTTAAAATTTAACTATATTCGAAGGAATTTATTATCTGTTGTTAAATGAATTTGGAGTTACTAATCCAATCCTGGATTTCATTTTAACTTAATTTCATTTTCATTTGTCTCACATACACATATTCACATTCTGGAAAAAGCGTATATGCCCTACTTTTGAATCCAACTCCAAAATTTCTTTTAATTATTCATAAAATTATGAAAAGATTAATTGAGGAAATGTTTATCAGATATGGATGTGGTGTATTGAATTATCAATTAAATTAATTCGACTTTAGCTTTAAGAAGTGCAAAATAATTTGGCAAATTAAAATACAAGCACATGACACGCTCCCATAAATTTACAAATCTTTTCTATTGAAGAACCCATTTAGTTTTGAAGGATTTCGTTTCGTACATGTTTCTTCCTAGTTAAACTAACAATGAATTAAAATGGTTGATTAGTATTTTAATTCATTGTTAATTTCTTAATAAAATTAATATTTAAGTAGCGCAATAGATAATAAACAAAACATGTTGCAGAACTTAAAGCCAGAATTTACTGAAAATGTTTATCAACTTAAAATCAGAGTTTAACATGAATTCAAACTGAATATAAAGTCAATATGTGTGTAAAAGGATAAATTCAATGAAACTACAATAAAATCCTTCAAAAAAATTTGTATCTGACTTTAATATTTTCTTCAGAAAAGTTAAAATTTAAAAAAATAAAAAAAATAGAAAAAATTTTCAACATTGCCATATTATAATTAAGTTTGCATGATTTAATTTTTTTTTTTACCATGAAATAATATCATTAAGATTTTTCTTCAATTTTTTTCCTGGGGTTTTTCTGTGGTTGATTTTGGTTTTCACATACAATATCCTTCATATAAACATAGATAGAAATAGCCATTTATTAAATACATTATGAACCTTAAAAAAATAACAAAAAGAAATTTTAAAAGAGTGAAAGAGACAGAATAACAAAAAGAAAAAAAAAGAAATAAATTCGTCATAATAAGGATATTTAGGTAAAATGTAATTCATCATAATTTACTTTGCATCCTTTCTTTTTAAAAATTTACATATACCTGCGTAAAAGTAAATATATATAAGTATATTTTTAATGCCAATGAACATATATACACACACAATCATATATGCATCCTTTCCTATTTGTTTTTTCACATTTTGATGCTCAGTATAAGGATATCCATATAAATATTATGAAAAATGATATTTTCTAATATCCAATACATATATATATGTATATATATGTAAATTTGTGATATGTGATATCCTATGAAAATAATATTAAACATATTAGATATCCAATATATATATTTATATATATATATGAAAATATACATATTACAGAAAAGAAAAATTGCCTTAAGAAATTTGCATAGCTAATATTTATTCATGTTTATTATATTTTACATAATAAAAAATATACATATACACACATACATATTTAGTTCCTCTTTGTTTAGAAAAAAGTAGAAAGAAAATAAAGGAGTCGAAGGAGTAAATTGCGTAAAAAAATGAAAAATAAGAAATGGCAAACGTTTCTTGTTTTTTTTTTTTGTAATATGATATATCGTATGTTATAAGATAAGTTCCTTTATTAGTTCCTTTTGTTTTTTTTATTTTTAATAGGCTCTGAATCTGATTTAATATTCTTTTGTATATATACATATGTATATCAGATTTTTTTCACATATTTTATTGCATATATACATATAGGTAAAAAATATTGAACATTAAAATGAATTTTATTTTTTATTAAAAATTAAGGTAGGATCGTTGACTTCAAACATAAAAAAATGTGAGTTGAATGTTTGTTAGAATTGCCTTGAATATAAAAAAAAAAAATTAAGAATTTACGCCCGCTATACACTTTAGCTATCTGACCAATGGCGTAGTGGTGAAAGTGCCGGCTTTCATACGGAAGGTCTCCGGTTCAAATCCCGGTCATATCATTTCTAATAAAACAATCTCGTAAAATTGTATAATTATATCGTAATAGTTAATATCGTAATATAAGATAAGATTTAGTATAAATATATAAGTAACTCTTGTGTAAGATAACAGATGGCGCACAAAATTAACATTTGTGTATTCATAATCTTATACAAAAGCTACAGCTGAGTAAACAACAGCTTAGTGAATATAACGATTTAACAAACTTAAGCCTAGTCTAAATAGACTTGGTGAATGCCTTATACTCCTTAAGGGAGTGAATAAAGGAAAAAAAAATACACTTAAGTTAAGCTGGCTTAGTTTGCTCCGCTATACACTATTCAAAAAAAGTAAGATAAAAATATGGTTTCATTTATATTCTGATAGTCATGAGAGGAATTTAAAAATGATCTGCTGAATTTCTAGTCAGAGTCACATTTTTCTGAAGAGGACCATTACATTTAAATAATAATGGCCAACTAATTTTCCAGAAGTTGCAAAGTAGCAACAACACCAGGTGCTTTAATTTGTTTAGCTCAAGTTAGAGAGACATATTTGAATAGTTTAGTTGAAGTGGATAGGCGTGTATTTAAATACGTTCAACTGGAAACTAACTTAGTTTACATAGTTTATCTCATGCACACATTACCAAGCTTAGCTAAAGTTTATAATGGGCCTAAGAACACATTTTAAACAAAATATTAAAATATTTTTTTTTTGTTTCTATTTTAAAAATAATAAAAATACAATTTCTTTTTTAAATGAATTGATGATTTTTTTTTTATATTCCTATATGTATGAATATAAGGTAAAAATAAACAAAAGTTAATATTGCGAATTTTTTATGTGAAGAATTATAAAGAAATTTTTTTTATTTTATTTAAATATGTACCATTATATTTTTTTTGTAAAAATTATATTCACTTTATTTATATATAAAATTTTAAGTATTTTTGCACAAAAGGTAAACTTTGATTGTAAATATACAATGAAACTTTAGGTATAGTATAATGGACAGCATAATTTCTTCCTTACAAATATGTTTTTTAATTTACTACCTAAATACTTAATTTAAAAAATATAATCATTTTTATTTATTTATTTATTTGTGGCAGCAGACATTAGACATTGCACATGTTTTTTAAGCATATTTAACAATACTATATGATATGGCAATAAAATAGTTTTATTTTTTTCTCATCGTTCATATTATTTCTTTTCCCTTATTTTCGAGTTTCGATTTTTTTTAAATCTATTCTATTTTTTAATCATATTTCATTTTATGAATTTACCATTTTTATCATTTATTGAATTTAATGGTATTAGTAATACCATAATTGTTTATTGTGTGAAGTATTTATAATAATTCGAGATGTGAAATATTTATTTCACATGCTGGCAATGTTTCACCAAAATCTTTTGCTCTTGTGTATATTTTAATTAATTTATGAAATATTTTTATATTATATTTATAAAATATAAAAATAAATTATATTTGATTTTATATAACTGGACTTTTTTGTATCACCAACTTATTACTAATCTAATAATCAAATTATTAGTTTTTTTGATAAATATTTGTTGCTCTGAATCCAATATTTGACAACCACCCAATGAAGTTTGATTAGTAAAAAACATTCACTTATCGAAAAAAAAATAATTATCTGATTAGTGATAAGTGTAAGTGCTAGGTTTTAGCGGGTTTCTCATTAACAGGTTAATTCTTTTACGGGAATCCTTAGACACCAAAGAAGTTGTAACTACTTTATTGAATTAGTATATCATTTTATGTTGATTGATACTATCCAAATATTATTTTAAAATTCTGAAATGCAAATTATACATTATATAAATAACATCATTCCAATAATGTAGACATTATATTAAATTCAATTAAAAAATAAAAGAACTTACTAATTAATATTTTTTTTTATACAATAAAAACAATATCTAAACATCTACTTCATAATTTTTTTTATTTTTTTTTTTTGCAGGTAATAAGAGGATGTTGGATTTAATCGAAAAAAATGGGACATCTTTAAATCTCAATAATAAACTGAATCGGCCAATCAACAATAGATTTTAACCGAATCAACGTTATATTCAAAAAATTCAACCATTTCATTCAGTAAAATGGAGATTGTATATGCACATTGTATGCACAAATAAAATTGTAATTAATATTGTTAAAATCGTTTATTATAAATGTTTGAAGTACACATATATTCAAAAAAAATTAAAACTTGTTTTTATTTAATAAGAATCTCAAATT
Organism: Dolichopus griseipennis; assembly: GCA_963082915.1. Lineage (NCBI taxonomy): Eukaryota > Metazoa > Arthropoda > Insecta > Diptera > Dolichopodidae > Dolichopus > Dolichopus griseipennis. Next base: position 24,968,862 of record OY720445.1, on the reverse strand, counting down.
TATTTACAGAAATATAAAATTTCTTGCATAAGTCAGTCCTTGGTCTTCTTTAAAAAATAAAAAAAAATTAATTTTATCATAATTTATTAATTATAAAAGCAAACTTTTAGAATTAAAAAAAAAATTTGGTCAAAGGCAGCGATGAAAAAGTTAATTCAATTCGACAATTGCATACGTTCAGGAGGAAATAAATTTTGTGTTGCCTATAAGTATGCAATTCAACAACAACAAAAATTAAAGTTCAATAAATCTGTTTAGAACGTAGAACTAAAATTTAAACAATACAAAAAATTAATTTTTAAAAGAGTACACGTATCTGATAAAATTCGATTCTGGGACCCTAGTAGAATTAATGAATTTTGAAAAAAAAAATTTTCAAATATAAAAAATTGAAAAATTTTTAATATTTGAAAAAAAAGGATTTTTAAATTTTCAAGTTTCAATTTTTAAGGTTAAGGATTCAATCGTTGAAATCGTTGTTCTTAAACTTAAAAATTTAGTTGCATATGTATATCAGAAAATTTTAAGAAATAGGATTCAGGAGCTATATTAGATTGAATTAATTTTTTTTAACAACCCTATATATATTTGAAACGAGGAAGATTATAGTTGCCCTTGTCAACTTTTAGATACCCGTGCATACCCACTATGGTGTATAAAATAAACCGTAATTTACTTCCCTTATACATTTAACTCATTACCCCATAATTTTGACGTAAAAAAAAAAAAAAATTAACAAAAAAAAAAAAAAATCACAAAACAAAAAACAAAATTTTCATTCATTGTCCCATAACTTTAGCTTAAAAAAAAAAAAAAAAAAAATTAACAAAAAAAAAATAATCACAAAAAAAATAAACAAAATTTTCATTCATTGTCCCATAACTTTAGCTTAAAAAAAAAAAAAAAAAAAATAATTCGAGCCCCCCGAAAATGAGGCCCTAACATTTTGAAACTTCATATAAGTGCTCGATTCATTATATAACTAACCGTGTGTAATTTTCAGCCTCGTAGTATAAATAGTTTTGAAGAAATTCATATTGGTGCAAGGAAGTTGTATGGCAGTCCCCCGAAAATGGGGCCCTAACATTTTGAAACTTCATATAAGTGCCGGAGTCATTATAAAACTAACCGTGTGTAATTTTCATCCCCGTAGTATAAATAGTTTTGAAGAAATTCATATTGGTGCAAAAAAGTTGTATGGCAGCTCCCCGAAAATGGGGCCCTAACATTTTAAAACTTCATATAAGTGCTCGATTCATTATATAACTAACCGTGTGTAATTTTCAGCCTCGTAGTATAATTAGTTTTGAAGAAATTCATATTGGTGCAAAGAAGTTGTATGGCAGCCCCCCGAAAATGGGGCCCTAACATTTTGAAACTTCATATAAGTGCCGGAGTCATTATAAAACTAACCGTGTGTAATTTTCATTCTCGTAGTATAATTACTTTTGAAGAAATTCATATTGGTGCAAAAAAGTTGTATGGCAGCTCCCCGAAGCCTTTCTCCGATTTTAACCAAAAACAATAGGGAACCTACAAATTGCCTAAAAATTACTTTGTGAAAGTTTCAGAACTCTAGCTCTTATAGTTTTTGAGTTATCGTGCTGACGGACGGACGGACGGACACACATAGCTAGATCGATTCACTTTTCGATGCTGATTCGATACGTACCCTTGACACTATATCTAGCTCTTATATTTCGATGCGTTACAAACGGAGGAGTAATTTTAATATACCCGATGTTCATATATGTATGCACCGGTATAAAAAATATACCATGCATACATAATTCTATAATTTATATTATAATCTTTAAATTAAATTTAAATATTCTAACTTCTAATAAAACTTTATACAAAACAATACCAATTTTTTTAAAAGAAAGCAGAAGAAAATATTCATTCAAAAGGACGAACTTATAAAATTTAAAAATATTCTAATAAAAAGGAAAAAAAAGGTAAAAGTCTTTCAATTAAACAATATAATAAAACAGTTATAATACACTTACCATATTTTGTACATATGCAAAAATTTAGATAATTAAACTAAAAAGTATAATAGACTAGATTAAAGAAGAAAATATTTAAAAACATTATTAGAAATTTATTTTTATAACTTGAGAAGCCAATCATTTAAATGCATATTTAATGAAACCTTAAAACTTTTTTATTATTTTATTTCTTATACAGAACAAACTATAGAACTTTTAAATTGCTCAAAGATTATTTAACTTTTTAGAAAATATTCTTTTGAAATTTATTTTAAAAATCGTAAAAAATTTAAATAACAATAGATTTTTAAGTTTCAATTCAATTTGTGAGCATATATTCAAAATGTTTAAAATTTAAAAGTTTTCAAAATAAATATGATAAAAACATTTGCATAAATAATTTCATATTATTAAACGTTGTTCCTAAATATTTAATTTCAATTCGATTTTTCTATTTTTCAATAAAAAAATTTGATTATGCAAAAATTTACCTATCAGAATACAAAATGGTTTCGGATGTTCTTTAAAATTATGCTATCAAACTTATTGAAGATATTTTATACACAACTTAAGAAAAAACTGTAGCTTTTTTGAAAAAAGATAGATTTTTTTTTGACATATTTTATTATGATTATTGGGACCGCAACAACTTCAATGGAGTTTAAATTGGAATTTTGAAAAAACCCTAGTTGATCAAATAATGAATCTTTGAATAACAGCATAAACCATAGCGAAACTAGTAATGTGGTTCATTTTGTAATATTAAAACTATTTGCATAACATTTTCAATCAAACCTAGAAATGAACCTTAAGTTTTATAATGTGATCTTAGACTATTTTATACATAAATTATAACACCGTTGTTCTTCAGAAACTATTTTAAAGTTGGAAGTAATTATTAAGTAGATAATGTAACACAATATACTGGACATGTGCAATGAAGATTTCTTTACAAGAGCGGCTCAAAATTTGTCCGGATTTTCGCAATATTTAAAATTATATTCGAAGTAAAAAAATATCCAAATCAATATTATATAAAGTATAGATTAATAATACACTGATCTAGTGCTTCCTTTCTATTTACAATTGAAGCTGATCTACTACACAGAGGCAAATTTATTAAATCTACTAAACTATTACATTAAAAAGTTTTCTAATATAATTTCTACTACATTTTCATTTTATAAAATTCCTAAAAGTTTTAACAAGTTTACATAAAAGTTTTTAAAATTTTAAATAGCACAATATTTATAGTAACTGCTGCTTTTTTGAATGATTTTTGAATTAAGCGGCCTCGATGGATTAGCGGGTAAGCATTTGGCTTACTAACTGAGGGGGTGTTTTGGATCGATTCCCATACGGGTCATGAATTTTTTTTAATTGAAAAAAATTATTTTCCTTTACAAATCCCCATGGTAACCAAATATAATTTAAACATACATATACACGTATATAATATAAACAAAATAATTAATATTGTAATTATAAATAAATAGTAAGTATTTAATTTAAGAATCCCAAATGTCAATTAGACAAAGGACTATAATAATATGAAGCAATATTTACTATTGTCCTGGTACTAATTATAAATAAATAAATTAAAAAGAATAACTATTAAAAAATTGACACTATAAAGTACATTATGGAAGCTGAAGAACTGGATAACGAAGAATCTCTTACGTGGAAATCCACTAAAACCAAAGTTGAATATTAATTTAAAATTGTTTTTTATTATTTTTACTATTAAAAAAATTTTAAAAAGTTATCAAAAATATTTTTTAACCTAATCTACTATACCTTCCACCAAAAATGTAGTAGAATTTACTACATAAAAATTTCTTTTAGCGGAAGCACTATTGAATCCATTAACAATATGCAAATTAAAGTTTTAATTTTTTTTTTACTTAGTTATTTAAGTATTTAATTTAATTTAATCAGAAATATGTATATATATATATATATATATATAATCTTTTTCAAAATTACTAATATATATATATACATTAAACCTTTAAATATCCTTAAAATCAATTTTTTCATTAAAGACTTTTCCATTTAAAATTATCCAAAGAATTTTTCTAAGAAATATTTATTGAGAATTTTATTTTTGAAAGAAATTAAATAAAATATTTTATTTAAAAAAAAAACTTAATCAAGGACATTATTTTAAAAGGACCTTAAGAAAATATACAAATACAAACAAAAAAAAAAACAAAAAACAAAAATATTATATTAAAATAATTGTTTTAAGAAAATATATATTTTAAAACAAATTTCAAAAAAAAATTTCAGGAAAAATTTTAACATCCAAGACAAAAACCCAAAAAAAAAAAAACAAAAAAGAGTTGAGAATTGTCTTTGATAAATAAATTAATTTTTATGTTTCAGGAAAAGGAAGGTTTAAACCCGTTATGTTTTTGTTGTTTTTATACCCGTATGACTATATAGTCAAAGGGTATAATAAATTTGCCATTACGTTTGTGACGCAGAGAAGGAGGGGGGGTAGATATAGACTCAAGTGTATGGATCGGATCAGAATCGAAAAAAAAATCGATTTAGCTATGTATGTCCGTCCGTCCGTCCGTCCGTCCGTCTGTCCGTCTGTCCGTCTGTCCGTCTGTCCGCACGATAACTCAAAAACTAAAGGAGCTAGGATCTTGAAATTTTCGCAAATTCATTTTTTTGCAATAGCCGTCATCGCTATTTAAATCCAGCCATTTTGGTCCATGGGTTCGGGTAGCTGCCATACAACTTCCTTTTTTATATGAGTATTTCTCTGTACCTATTACAGCTACGTGTCTGAAATTTTGGCAAAAGTAGTTTGGTTTTATGGCCAAAGTTTCTGCAAAATTTGGTTGGTCTAGTGGAGTGGGTTCGAGTAGCTGCCATACAACTTCTTATTTTATATGAGTATTACTCTATACCTATTGAAGTTGGGTTTTCGAAATTTTGCCAAAAATAGTTTAGTGTAATGGGCAAAGTTACTTCAAAATTTGGTTGGTCTACTGCAGAGGGTTCGAGTAGCTGCCATACAACTCCTTCTTTTATATGAGCATTAAATTTCACCTAATAAGGCTGGTATGTTTAAAATTTTGGCAAAAGTAATTAATGTTTATAATAATAATGATATAATGTTTATGTAACGGTCATACGGGTATCCCAGAGTTGACACAGTCTACTCTACTACACTCTTCCTCGTTTATTATTGTAATAAATATTTCATATGTATTTTATACATAAAAAATATTTATATATATATATATATATATATATATGTATATGTAGTTATAAAATATTCAATCACCTACAAATTCATTTTTTTATACAATTTCTACAATTTCTACTGCCAACATTTTTACCGTTCAATTGATTGGTCTGATATCCGTTTTATATATTTTTTTTTATAATTTTTTTGTTGTTGTTTTTTTTTTTGTCCTTATTCAGCCGTGTTTCATTTACAATTTTGTTTTTTTTTTGTTTTTTTGTGTCCCAATATAATATTCAATGAAGCTGAAAATGACCCACATCAAATATTTGAAAGCTTTTCTTTTCATTTTCATTTTTTTTTTCAATTTTTTTTTATTTTTTCTTATAAATTTTTTCCTAATGTTTTTCCTTTCAATTCCACTTTTTAGGTTGAACTAATTCGAATATCAAATCACTTATTTATTCTCAAAAAAAAAAAAAAAAACACAACAACAACTAAAGCAACAAAAACAAAACTAAAATTCATAGAAAAAGGGATACATACCATCTAATTTCATATGAAAAAGTTGATATAGATATTTATATATATGGTATGTATGTATATACAATTATTAGATCATATAGTATATTTGCATATGGTGACACTTAAAATACCCAAAGAATTGAGAACGTTTTCTATTCATTTTCTTTTGTTATACACTCGTATTTATTTGAACCTGGAATTAATAAAAAAAAAAACAAAAAATAAAAAAAACAAATGGGCTTTTTTTTAAAGGAATATATTATTGAAAACTAAAAGACAACAGACAATTTGTGTAGTCATATAATATATATTTTTTTCACTGAAAAATTAATGTATTTTATATATGTATATAATTAAATATTAAATATATATTTACAGTATGTTCCAAAAATTATTTTAGAATTATTTTTGACTAACTAAAACACGGTGTGCGTTGCTGCGCCTTTGAATGGGATTTTAATTGAAGTATGTAAATTCCGGTAAGTTAAAGAAGTGTTTTGGAAAAAAATATATATAACCGTAAAATTTTGGAAAAAAAGGTACCGTTATATTCAAAAAAGTAAAAACAAGCATTTGTTTTTTTTACTTTTATCTACTCTGTACTTTAATGGGACAACCTGTACCAATATTGTATATACTATTTTGAAAGCGTTTATCAGACCTATCTTTTGACACTAATAGTATTTAGATATATATTCTAGATTTGGAGATATTTACAGTTATATGAACATGTACTTCTTTTTTTCAAATGACAATTTTAACCCCTTAATGCCATATGCGCGAATTGCGACCCTAACGAAACTTCATGAATTTTATTCTAGTTTAGCTCTTGAAAATTTGGTTTCGGTCTGTGGGGGTCACCTATTCCAAAGTTCAGCCCAACATTTTTTTGACCAATCGTTGTGACGGTATGGGTTAACAAATTCCCAGTATATTAAAAGACTCAACTCCATTGTCAAAAGGCAACATATATACAAAATTTGAAATCATTTAGTCGAACTGTTTTTATTTTAAAACAAAATAGTTTAAGTACTTGCACCGAGGCATATCAACTTGATGATCCATTAAATCAAAATTGGTTTACCTAGAAATAGACTCTCACCCAAAAACCTTTATATACAAAATTTTTGCTTTTATATATATATATATATAGATTACTTATTAATAAAATTATTGAACTCATTGAAATGATTGCTCTGAATTCTGACTATCAATTTAATTAATAAAAAGAATTAAGCCCTTCAGAGTACTACAGTAAATAAATAAATGTAAATATACCAATAAGTTCTTGGCCTGGATGTTTTAATAGAAAAATGTGTCTTCAAATAAATCTTTAATAGATGGAGCATATGTTCGTGCAATTTAGAATAAAATTGGTAATATATTACTACTAATGTTTAAAACATTTAATTCTACTTATTTGCTAATTAATTTTTCGCCTTATATCTTCCGATAGTACTAAAGTAAAAGATGCTCAATACCGTTTAGTTGTGTGAGCTGATTAAAATACTGGTCTGTTGTATTATTTATACTAAGATCCTAAAAAATGGTAAGTAAAATCTGCAAAACCGTTATCAGACTATAGTTGTTTTATACTAATCAGAACATATAAGTCTAAACACACTCAAGTATAACTTTTTTTTTGTCCTCGATATCCTGCATTTTTTCATATATATTGATCTGATCCGTATATTAAAGAACTAGAATCCGACCACGGATTGGAAGATTTTAAGAAGAAACTGAAATTCCACCAGACAAAATTTTCTAGCTTAGGCTTTTTTATTTTTATTTTGAATTATTCTTAAAAAGGGTTTTAGTTATCTCTGGCAAAAATTCGACAAGTCAAATGATGACGCATGTCAAATAAAATTAATGAGATGCATTTTTAAAAGAAATTTATTCAAATATCTAGAGCTAACAGTCATAGTTCACACAGAAGGGCTCTTTAATCGTTATATTCACTAAGCCGTTGATTACCCGGCTGTAGCTATTGTATAAGATTATGAATACACAAATGTTAATTTTGTGCGCCATCTATTATCATACACAAGAGTTATATATATATTTATATTAAATCTTATCTTATATTACGATATTAACTATTACAATATAATTATACAATTTTACGATATTGTTTTATTAACTACGATCTGACAGGAACTTGATCCCGATACTTTCCATGTGAAAGGCGGCGTCGTTACCACTACGCCATTGGTTATATCAAAGGACAATCACATTAAAATCCAATTGTAATTCAATCATTTTTGTCCTTAACTGTAGAAACATGTCATAGCTGATAATAAGCTTAAACGTTTCAACAGAAACTCATTTTTTTTCCTTTGCCTTTAAAGGTTTTCCTTTTTTGTTTTTCATTTTCTCACAAAAAAAAAATTTATGATGAAAAAATAAGAAAAAACTTTTTGAATATCTTTTGAAGGATATTAAGGTTCAGCATGATCGAATCAATTTATTGAATAGACTGTATAGATAGGTATATATACATATAAAATAATATTTAAACTCTTTTTTTTTTGAATTAATTTATATTAATTTCCTTTTTTTAATTTGAATATTGGAAATTTTATTTCAATTTATAAAATAAGAAATAACCAGTGATATTATATTCTATTGTTTTAATTTAATTTTTCCTTTTTTTTTTTTTTAAATTCTCATTTTAATTTTCTTGCAGTGCAAAAATAAATAAAAAATGAAATTCAGCAAAAATAAAATTTAATTTTGATTATGTCTAGTCTCTCTGTATATCTCTAAAAATTAATTTGAAACCTATATTCAACAAATAAAAATACGGATTAATTGCAATAAAATGAAAATAAAAAAAAAAATTTTTTAAAATAAAATGTTGATTATTAGGAAAAATTTACCAAAACCAGTTAGATAAAATAATGGCGAAAAGATAAAAGTCCCAGAGTCAAAAGTCCTCTAAGAACAAACTTATGACTAACAAAATAAGTCGAATTTATCCGCGGGATTGTGACTACGATAGGTGAGCCAAAGGTTTTGTAAAAAATTAAACATAATGCAATATTATATTTCTAAACATGTGATTAACTTTTGAGCTGCATGAGCTCGAAAAGAAATAAAGCCGAAATTGAAAAGCAAAATAAGTCGAATTTAACAATATAGAATTTTTATATTTGTCTCTATATTAAATTTAGATTCAAAATCAAAATTGTCCCTTTCCCAAAATATTTATGAGTTTTGTGTAAGCGAATTTGATTACAAAATGCGAATTTTGAAAAAAGGGGAAATTCCCGATTTTCCATATGAACTTAATCAAAAATTTATTATAGTTAAATAGTAATATAGTATTAAAATAAATAATTGCTTTAATACTGAAAATGCTTTTCAAGTATTTCGCCATATTTTAAATATTTCAACTTATGAAGGCATAAGCTTTGGCCTCCTCATCGTGGTTGATAATTTCTCGAGACATTTGGCTTTTTTTTTTATTAGAAAGTGCCTCCGGGACTTTTCACTTCATGACTTTTGTCCCTACGCTTAAAATAATATAAAAACTAAGTCAATGTGAAAATAAATGACTAAATAATAAGAAGCTTAAACGCCATCTAATTTTTTCGGTAGGAAACATCAGAGAGGGTAAAAAATATATGCAGACAGAGCATGGAAAAGGAAATCTATCGAAATGCGATTTCATCCATTCAATACGATATTTGAAACTAATTGGATTTCGAAACCATTTCTTACAGAAAAATAAAATTTAAATGTTAAAAAGGTTAACAACTTTTTAAATTTATTCATAACATTGCCTAATATCTACAAGTCTAAAATAACATTATTTCTAATCTAATCTTTCATCTTAAATATTAACAAATAATATACGAAAGAGATTTAAAATGTCAAACCTATATTTATCTATTTAATAGTTTTCTATTTAACTATCTTTCTTAATTAAGATATAATAAGCTTTCCTAAAACAACATCTAAATAATACATATACATTTTATTCCATAATATCTTAACCACTTTTAATTATACTAGTTAGTATATATTTAATTAATCACATATAATCTGCATATCATTTAATTTTCATCAAAAAAAAACCAAATTTTATTATTCCAATCTCAAAATTTCTTTAATTATGTCTATATTACAATAATAAAAGTTATTTAATTTTGGATTTACATTATATCAACCGCTTACTGATTCATTCCTTCATTTATTTATTATACTCTTCAATCTCCACTCCTCACTTCTACTCTCTAACTCTACTATATACAATCGTATACATGCAAATATCCTTTTACTAGACAACTAAATGAACTGGAGGAAATTCCTTTGAGATAAAAATATAATGAAAATGAATTGAATTCAAATTAATAAATCCTGTAATTTTTCCAATACCCAACATAAATATATATATATATATATATACAAACATTTTATTTGCTTTTATTCAATAAAATTTACATATCCAAATACATAGAGGTATAAATAAAAATTGAATAGATACATTTATACAGGTATATAGAGTTTTACTAAATTGGTATTTTATATAAAAAGGTAATATTGGTGGCCTAATATTTGTATCAGGATAATAAAAATTGGATTAAATGTCAATGTACGAATTGGTAAAATTCTTTGTTTTAATTGTTTGTATGTATATGTTTGTCTATTTGTTTGATTATATCTAAAAGAATGTTTAATTATAATAATTACACAAAAAAAAAAAAAGTATAAATAATATTAAAAAAAACGAGGAAGAGTGTAGTAGAGTAGACTGTGTCAACTCTGGGATACCCGTATGACCGCTATATAAACATTATATCATTATTATTATAAACATTAATTACTTTTGGCGAAATTTCAAACACACCAACTTTATTAGGTTGGAGCATTACTCATATAAAAGAAGGAGTTGTATGGCAGCTACTTGAACCCTCTGCAGTAAACCAACCAAATTTTACAGTAACTTTGGCCATTACGCTAAACTATTTTTGTCAAAATTTCAGACACCGAGCTTCATTAGCTGTAATGCTCATATAAAAGAAAAAGTTGTATGGCAGCTACTCGAACCCACTGCAGTAGACCAACCAAATTTTGCAGAAACTTTGGCTATAAAACTAATGTAATGCTCATATAAAAGAAAAAGTTGTATGGCAGCTACTCGAACCCACTGCAGTAGACCAACCAAATTTTGCAGAAACTTTGGCTATAAAACTAAACTACTTTTGCCAAAATTTCAGACACGAAGCTGTAATAGGTACAGAGTAATACTTATATAAAAAAAGAAGTTGTATGGCAGCTCCCCGAACCCATGGACCAAAATGGCTGGATTTAAATAGCGATGACGGCTATTGCAAAAAAACAAATTTGCGAAAATTTCAAGATCCTAGCTCTTTTAGTTTTTGAGTTATCGTGGTGACGGGCGGCAGACGGACGGACAGATGGACGGACGGGCGGACATACATAGCTAAATCGATTTATTTTTCGATTCTGATCCGATCCATACACTTGAGTCTATATCTACCCCCCGTCCTTCTCTGCGTCACAAACGTAATGGCAAATTTATTATACCCTTTGACTATACATACGGGTATAAATATATATACATATATATAATTACAAAATACAATAAAAGTTATTTTAATCACTTATTAACCACATTTTATCACTAAATGAGTATTAAGTTTTTTGATAATTTTTTAGGTTTTCAGTTTTGAGAATTTGGGAATTTGGGTATTCAATTTAGATTAGAATTTTAGAGTTTTAGAGTTTCTATATATTAAAATTCTATCTATTTTGATTTTAAATCAGATTATATTATTACTTAAATGTAGCTTTAATTCTATATATATATATATATATATATTGTACAATCACACCATCTATTGTGTGTGTTTATTTTTTTCTAATACCACATATGTTTCAAAATAGGAAAAAATAATTAAAATTAAATATTTATAATTTAGGATTAAATTTAGTATAGAAGTGATACCTAGTAGATAGTTATTGAAAATTAAAATAGAAAATTTTTTTGTCTAAATTACTGTTTAGAAAATTTACATTTTAACTATTTATATTAGATTTAATTGATTTTAATTTAAAATAAAATAAAATATATTTAGTTATATTTATCAATATAATTGATTATTTAAAAGATTAGTTAGATGTGGAAAATTGGTGGTATAGAAATTAATTAATTTATTAGGAAAAATATCAAATTAAGATTAAATTAAAAATATATTAATTTGTTAAAAGGATTCAAAAGTTTAAATATAGTTATATTGAAATAATTTTACAGAATTACTAAAAAGATGCCAAAAATAAATATTTCATAACATTTTTTCAGTTGTGATTTATTATAAAAATCAATCAGAGACTAAACAAGAGTTTGTGCAAGGAGTAAAGTCAAAAAGATTTGGATAGACAGGAGATATTCATAAAATTTAGGTGATCTACAGCCTACTGAAGTGTTTAGGAGTGTTAAAAGACGAAACATTCCTATTAATTTTTAAATTTTCTACAAAATTATAATTATATATATAAATTTTAAATTCTATGTGGAATTCATTAAGATCAATTCAAATAAAACCCACATAATATGACACCCAGTTCCAACATGTACATATGAACAGGTTTATTAGCCTAACAGTTAAACAATTAGCACTTAAAAAAATATATGAAAAATGGATTTGTAACCGCTGGGAGTTGGTCCACCTTTTATTCGAGCGGCCGGGCTTTGAATCTCAGCAATATATAAAATATAATACAAATGATGAGTCATTGGCAGAAAATAATTATCTTTATGAAGAACATGAACTTGAATTAGACAAAATTTTTTATATATATAATTAGAAATTTATATCTACAGCTTCAACAAAATTTCAGAACGAAAGACTCCTATCCTTTGAAATATAATTTATACAAGTTTCAAAAATCGTTAGAAGTGTTTCGTACTGTAACATTTAATGCCCCTATTCCACATCAATTTAATGGACAGTTAATAGGCAATTAGATTGAGGAGGTACCGCATACGTCTATTGCTAATTGCACTATTCAATTTCATATCCATTTTTGTGACATTTTATAATGACATAATATAAAGATGTTCTGAGCATATATAATTTCAAAACATACATATAATTATATCACATAGAAAATATAAATCCTGACATAAAATAAAGAAAACAGAATTTTCAAAAATAAAATTTTCAAAAAAAAAATTTTCAAAAATAAACAATAAAAGTTGTAAAAAAATTAAAATAACTAAACATACATAATAGACAATTTAATTAAAAAAAAAAAATTTGAGAGAACTTACCTTTTAAATCAATACTTTATTCCTTTCCTATTAAACATCTCCTTTTGAATTTATATTTTAAATGTCAACTGAATTTTATTTTTCACATGACATTTAAAAAAAAATCTCTGTAAGGGCCTTACCTAATCAAAAGCGTACAACGTATGACGGATAATACGCCGTACGTCGATACGTCGACGTATCCCGAAATCGCGCGTAATATAAAAACATTTTATTTATTCAATGTCAACAAATAATCACCTTAACAACATAACAAAAAACAATAACAAAATTTAATACGCTTTGTCAATTTTTAAATTTTATAAACCCGACGCATAGTACGTCGCGTATTTCGGGAGCTCTCATTTAATTATATGTATTTAAAATTATTTTGACAGAAAATGTACGCCGTACATTGTGATTTAGGTAAGGGCCTAAGTGTTTTTTTTTTTTTGTTAAATCAGAGCATAAACAGAGTAGGCTCAGATCGCTCAAGTTTAATAAAAAACACAATTTCAAAAAAGCTGTTATTTTTTATTTTAGTTACGTTTTAAATTGTCAAAAAATTAAATTAAATTATTAAAATTAAATTAAAAATGGATAACTTAAAATAAACTTAACCTTTTGACTTTTATTTTGTAAGTAAAATATTAAACAACCTTAAAAACGTTTTTGTGTTTTATTTTTGCTCAACCGTGCTCAATTCATTTCCACTGATTAAAAAAAAACACGAATCACAAACTTTGAGCGCTCAGAGCTAAAAAAAAAAGCGATTTTTTATTAGGCATTTTATGCTCTGCTAAGATTTAAAAAAAAACGCCTAATGCAGAACATTCATAATAACTTAAAAAGAAAAAGCAGCCATTTTCCCCACTCAGATGGTTTTGACATTAGATTGCTGAGGAAATGAATGAGAATAGAACTATCATCAATTAATTTCTGATCCAGTTCTTATCAGTTAATGATCCATTAGGGATGCGTAATAGAGTTGTTCACTTCTATTTAAAGTAACAATTTTGAAGATTTTAATTCCTTTCTTTCGAAACTTCAAAATTCAAAATAATTACCAACTACTTATCAAATATTTAAAAGAAAAAATGTAATTGGATAAAACTTATTGTCTATTTTTAATTTAATTGCAAATGAAATTGAATTTTTTCCCATAAATTTGTTATTAATTTATAGTCACTATTTATATACTATCATAATTGAAGTATAAAATTATTTTTTTATATATTATTGATGGTTTTTGATTGGGAAAACGGGAAATTTCAAATTTCCCCCATTTTTTTTTTATTTTTGTTGGATTTTTTTCTTCAGTTTATCTGTTCACTTTGCTTCTGTTCATCATCATTTCTATATTGTGAATTGTGATATGTCTGATGATGATGATGATGATGATGATGATGATATTGATAAATTTTACAATAATTGAAAAAAAAGGACAAGAAAATATTGTAAAAATATTTAATTTGATTGCATATTCTGCTCTTTAATTTTTTTTATTATTTTTTTTTGATCATCGTGCCTGTTGACATGTCTCTCTATTGAGAATCGATGTCAGTCAATTGTTCTCAAGTGTCCCATTATGAACATTACTAATACTACATAGTAGTATGTAGTAAGAATTTCATCTTGATATAACATAGTAGTAGTAGTAGTAGTCCTAGAGAATGTTATATGAAAAAAAAAACACAAACAGAAAATAAAAATTAAAAGACTATTGTGATTCTAATTTTGTGACACTATTTTTAATTAAATTTCTCTCGTTTCGAAGAATTGTCGAAGAATTTCATCTTGATAGGTTTTCTTTTTTTTTTCAATTTGTTTTTTTTTTTTGTTGTTTTTGTTTTTTTTTTTCAAATTCTGGTACTTTTTATCATCATGATTTGATGTTTTTTTTACAATATTTTACAATTAGCAAAGTTAAAAGAATTTTGTGATTTTTAAAGATGCATACTTCCAAGTTCCATATTTTTCTTTTAAATTGAAATTTTTAAAAAATTTTGGATCTAAAAATAGTTTGGGAAAAATTCGTTTTTTTTTTTAAATTTAAACCATTTGAAAAATTTTTAGAAATTTAATTTATAACTTATATAGTAAATTTATTGATAATTTTTTTATGTATTTTTTGCATCAAAATATTTAAAACCAAATTTGACCAGAAGTAAGTAATCTTTAATGTTGAGCCAATCCGTCCATGGCAGCCTGTCCCCGTCTATGCGTTTACAAAACTTTTACACCGTTTAAAATACAGTATAGAAGATTGAACTATGGTTAAGTTGTGTCAAAAAAATTAATTGTATTTCTCTCCCTCCTCCCTCTCCCTTTTACAGAGGTAAAGTCCCTAAAAGTTCGGTCAAGTTAGAGTACGGCTTCAAAGACCAGGAAGCATAAAACCTGAACACTTAAAGTTACTGTAATACATAAAAAAGCTTAAAATCTAAGTGAAATATTGTTTTTACGGAATACTATATAGGTCTTGCCAAGTTTCTTCAATTTCTAATAACCCATAAAAAAATTGCACTAAAGTTTATTTGATATGTTTTGATTGAACCTTCATTTTAAATATGAATGCTAATAGTATGTTAATGTATTTATTTATTTATTTATTTATTTATTTATTTATTTATAGTACCAGACAATAGTAAATATTGCCTGATAATATAAATCCTTTGGCCATTAGACATTGGAACTTCTTATTAAATTATTTTAATGTACACTCTATTTTTTGTTAGATATGATCCGACCAGGATTTCATCTCCAGACTTTTCGTTTGAAAAGCCGCCACTTTACCACTGAACTATCCGGTCAGATAAGTTAATGGATATACGTATATATAATATATATATATGCTAATAACTTCTCTTGAAGTAAAAAATTTTAAAAGTCTTTATTAATTTATTAGGTACGATTATGGATCAATTTACCAGGTACCTATAACCCCTGCTTTAATATTAAATTCAGGGTGCTATTATAATATAAAATCTATATTTAATTTTTTGACCAGGGTTTGAACCTGAGACCCTTCGGTACTACTATACGTCATCGGTTAGATTTTTAATTTATAATAAATCTTAAAAGCTCAAAATGAAATAAATTCAAAAAATTCAAGTTTTATTTACATTCGCATATAAATTGCGAAATTCACAGAGTTTTGCAAAAATTCTTAATTTAAGGTCAAAAACAAGTTTAATGAAATGGGTGAGAAAAATAATATATATTATCACATTCCCAAAAAATTTTTTTTTTCCTAATGAAATCCAGACAAAAACAAAAAAACCAAACAAACAAATTTTTATGTGGTACAATCATTTCCTAATCCGGACCCAATAAAATTTATAGTTTATATGAGCAAAACAACAGAATTACAAATTATTGGTTTTTTTTTTTTTTTTATTTATTCATTTATTTATTCATTCCTTTCAGTGTTTTATTGTGTTACGGAACAAGAAGGCTATTAAGACAAAATTAAGACAAATTATTTACATTGAATGACTTAATCCTGCTGGCTCAAAGGTGAAGAGTTATGGAAGTATAAAAAAAAAAATAAAAAGTAAATTATATAATAGACCTTTAAATAAAATATAATATAAACAACAAAAACCATTTCTTTAACTCAAAACGATGGTATAAATTTGAAAAAAAAAATGTAAATATTTTATTATATTGTACATTTTAGTAATAACTTATTTCGTAATATATTCTAAATCGAAATATAAAATAAATATTATTATATTTTATTATTGTATAAATAATAGATTGCTCAAAAATACTTGCATATGTGTTTAATAATCTTGTACAGCAGATGTGTACTTAATTGTTTGATTACTCCAGTAATCAACGGCATGGTTTGGGTTGGCGGTTCTTGAAAATGCATCTGAACCTCATATTAATAATAAGCACCTTCGTTCAAGTTCATTATATATTTTTAGTCTCAAATTATGACACTTTCAATTTAATAAAGATTTTTGAATATAATCAACAGATTTTTATTTTAAGTGAAAAATGTTTACTTGACCATTTTACCTTAAGTAAAAAGATTTTATTTTAATTAATTATAACATAAGTGTCTCGAAATTTATCTTATCACAATTGTTGAATGATTTAATCCTTCAGGCTCTAACGTGAAAAGAAAACAATCTCTTAAAGCCAATTAAGCAAGGCTCTAAGGAAGTTGATTAAGCAAGTTTTTCAAAAAAATCACTAAAAATAGACTAAGGGATAGCATGTACCATCAATATAAGGTTTGCGACCTTTTGTGCTTCACTTTCAATACTTTCTATCAATTTATAAGGGGAATGTTCCATAATCTCGTTTTAGTAAATCTTTTTTTTTAAATTTCGTTTTTAGAAAATTTCGTTTTAGAAAATCTCGTTTTTTATTGAAAAATCTCGCTTTTTAAAAAAAATCTCTTTTTTAATTGAAAAATCTGGTTTTTAAGGATTTTTGATTTGGATACAAAACCAGAATTATCAGCTTTTTCCAGAATATAAAAAAGGGATATTCTAAAAACAAGATTTTCTAAAACGAGATTTTGTGAGAACGAGATTTACTAAACCGAGATTTCAGACCCAACCCATTTATAAGTGATATTATTTATTTTGTTTATATTATATATTTGTATAATTTAAATTATATTTGGTCACCATGGTGATTTGTAAAGAAAAATTATTTTTCAATTCAAAATGACCCGTAGGGGAATCGAACGACACTAACCCACGACGCCCCATTATATAAATTGTTTAAATAACCGAAGGAATCTTAATTTTTTTTTATTTAAATTTAAATATTTTCTTTAAAAGTTAAAAATTTCCTCAAAGTTAAAAAAGCTGCCACACAATTTCTTTTTTTTAATAACATCATAATTTACATTTAATGAAACTGAGTATCTAATTTTTTGTCAATAAGCAATTAAGATTAATGGCGAACATATGCACATAATATAGCTGGTCTAGTGCAAGAGATTCGAACTTCGAATAGCTGATATACATATTGAACTTACATATTTTCTTATAGACATATTTGAGTCTAATAATTTGTGTATTTGAAATTTTGCCAAAAGTAGTTTTCATAACCATACTATGTTTATATTAACTTCGTTCGACTAACCTATAGAGTTGACAGTTTACACAGTCTACTCTATTCCTTTCCTCATATATTTCGGATATTTTTTAAAAAATTACTTTTATAATTGCAATTATTTAAAAAATCTAATAAAACAATATTAAATAAAACACCTTAATTGTAAATATTCATTTAAACATATATTTCTTTTATTAATTCTTTTATTTTTTTTTTTATATTTAAATTGTCTTGACATTAAATGTCCAATTTTCACCTCTTTAAAATGTTCAAAATTACTTGTACATACATACATATATATATATACACATTTTATTTAATTTAAACAAAAATTTCATTGTCATTCTGTCATTGTAAAGACTGTTGCTGCAATATCATAAATCAAAGTCAACACATTCAACAAAATAATAATTTAATTTAAAAAAAAAAAAAACCAAAAAAAAAAACAAAATGTTATACAAAATGTTAAAAAGGACATCAAAAAAATTTTACATAGGCACAAACAAATATAGGTAGGTATAAAACCATACGCTTTTGGTGTCATTCACATAATGTAATATCACAAAATATGTAATAAAATTTAAAATTATAAAAAGAAAAAAAAATAAAAAATAAATAAATAAATTGGATAAAGGTTAATTTTGTTTTTTTTTTATTTATTTAACAATGACTTTAAAACTTTTAACAAGAATGTTAACTATGTATTGGATGAAAATATGTCCTGAAATACCTGATGAATTTTCGCTTAGTAATTGTTTTACTGTTAGGATGATAAACCAAACAAACATTACATACGGTTTGGATCAATAGGGACAGTATATGGTGTGTCATGTAATGTACAGAAGCTTGGAATATGTTTAGAACATATATTTATAAATATATATATTTTTATTTTCAAAATTGATCTAAAATAAATTGTACTTGCTATATGCTTCAATTATATATATATACTAATATCGTATATTAATATTATTATAGTTTGAAGTTATCAGATGAAAATTCAAATAGTTTTTAATATTTGATTATTTGTTTGTATATAATGAAGATATTATAATTTATAAATTATAAATTAAAACTGTTAGTTGAATCCAATGAAAAATTCTTGGCCCGATGGGATATAAGAAAAATATTAAATTTTACAGGGACTCATATTGAAACATCCCTAAGAAGACATCAAATTCACATGTCACCACATGTTCGAAATGTCAACTAAACACATTGTCTAACTAAAATCATTTAACAAGTTTTAAGGTGTTCCATTTACTCATTCACAACTGTGTACAGGGTGTCCCGAATTAACTTGCACTTAGAGAATCCCAACGAACAAAAAAATACATGGGCGGAAGGGTCTATTCTGGACCCTTTTCGAGATATGAGGGGTTAAGATTTTTTAAGACTTTTCATAAAAAAATTTATTACTTTTGAACTGCGTGCTATAGAGAGGTAACAAAAATGTATTTTGTAGAGTAAGCTTTAATTTTGATGTACTAATTATTCCCATATACCCAACAGTTACAAAGTTATGAAGGTTCAAAATGATTTAAAATGAAAAAATTATGTTTCAAATTCAAATTTTCTTTGTAAACACCCTGTATTTGAAGTAATTTTTATGGCATAATTCGAAACAAATTTCCAAGCCCTATAATTAGAACACAAAAACTAATATCTCGAAAAGGGTCCAGACTATACGCTTCCCTTCCCATTTAATTTTTTGTTCGTTGTGATGCTCCCCATCACTTCCTGCTCTATGTGCAAATTAACTCGGGACACTTAGTATTGTAGAAATTTTTTCTTAGGTAAATAGGTATGAAAAGAATGATAACAATATATCTGAAAATACTTATTAAGATTCAAATACTTTTATACATTCTAATACTTCTAGATTCAGTGATTCAAATTATATTTTTTTAGCTTGAAAATCACTGGTATCCCTGTAGCTATGCTAAAATATACAACAAACCAATTTAAATGTAATATAATCAGCAATTTCAAATTTAAACTGACATGACATTGGCCATATTAAAACAAAAAACATTTTAAATTACAAAATTATAGACAAATTTATTTTTTATTTTAATTATATTATTTTACATAAGTTTTATTTAAATAAAAATTCCAATTATTCTTAATTCAAAATTCTTTACTACAATTTAAATAAAACGTTTTTAAATCAATTTTTTGATATTTAAATTAATTTGAATTTTTAAGTCATTATAAAAGAATTTCAAAAGTAAGTTAAGTTAAGTTAATTACAATATAGAAATAAAATACAATAAATATTTAACTTTTCAACAATGGTGTGCTTTGTACATTTCGAGTCACAATCCAGCTAATCCCAATCATACAAAATTTGTTATAAGACCTATTTATAATATAACTCAACAACGACTTCGTAATGACTTCCTATAGTTTTACAAGAAATACTTCGGATACAAAATTATTAGAAAATGACTGATTTTTGAAAACAAAAGGTATAGTTAGGTATATGACTCAATCGACTTCTTATGATGGTTTTAAATATACTTCAGACGTAAAATTGATAAAAAATGGACAAAAGAAGGAAAATTAAAGAAAGAAAATTATTATTAAGAAAGAAAATTACTGATTCCGGAAAAAATAGGTGGATAGTCGAATCAGTATATATAGTAGTTACTAAAATGTTGAATCTAATTGTATATAAGGAAAAATAAATGTTTAAAAAAATTCGAGAAAGAACACCCACCTCAGTGAATATATCAACTAATAATTGTAACTTCCAAAACAACACCATTTAAAACAGAACAATCAACACGCTAAGATTTTGAACGCACATTAAGATTTATGGGATCAGCCTGTAATCCTGTTACAAAATCCCGCTTTTTTAATAATAATTTATAAGTAGCTACATTTAGTTATGTGGGTTTCTAAATTAGGAGGGATTTTGGAGTTGAATATAAAGAATATATACGATATAAAAGCAGAAATGACGGGCTGGACCCAATACATATGCCATGCCTTTTCAAAACTTTGTGAATAGGTTCAACAGGTTCAAATAAAAGAATATGTAAGTATACACTGTAATTTATTATGTTCAAACATTATATTCGGCTTACAATTAATTTCAAATTCCAAAAAGCAACTGTTAACCTAATCATTTAATTGTTGTTATCAAAAAATTTGTTTTATCCAAATTAATTTCTTAATAAAGTTAAAATTAAATTCTATTTATAGTTAGTCTATCACTTTATTATCATAAAAATATTACTTTTAAGACTTTGTGTTCTTTAATAAAAATACATGTAATATAATTTTTATTTTTTTTGTTTTTTAATTTCAACACATTGAAAACCACAACAATATATACCACTTGTATACATCTAGGGCGACCATTTGATAAATTCAAAAAAGATAACTTTATAAAAAAAAAGGGCAAAAGAGATCTCCTAGGTCGAACTCATATAAATTCATTTATAGCAAACTCTTTTAATATATTTAACTTCTATATTCTTTTTCTTTTCCGTTGTTTGGGATTTTTTTTATTAATTCTTAATTTGTTTTACAAAATTCATAAAACTAGAGACATTTAATTTTTTTATAACTATAGTGTATAACTAAGATTGCCCTTTGAAATACAGTACAATATTGAATTGTACAGTTGAAATATTAAGTCGACTTCTCTTTGTGATCCACTGTGTTTGCATAAATACAGTACAATATTGAATTGTACAGTTGAAATATTAAGTCGACTTCTCTTTGTGATCCACTGTGTTTGCATAAATACAGTACAATATTGAATTGTACAGTTGAAATATTAAGTCGACTTCTCTTTGTGATCCACTGTGTAAACTCTTTCAGTGTCGGCATAATGTCTTCCAATTGAAAAAAAAAAATTGCATAGCTTCAGGAGTTCTCCATGTAATTATTTGTTTTTTGAAAATATTTTGTCCATTATTAACCTGACTATCGTTCGTAAAGAGGAACAAAAGAGAGAAGTTAAAAGAGAAAACATTTTCTATATAAAAGAGACTACTGGGCACCCTTGATCTATCTAGATTAAAAACTTAAGACCTTTTTCATTTCTTTTCATTTCCTTCTATTTTTTTTTATTCCTCTACTTTTTTTTTTTATTTTCTATTTCTTTTTCTCATCACCCATTAAATTTTGACTCTTCTTCTTCTTTCAGTGTTTTTCTTGGTACTATAAAATAAATTAAAATTAAAAAAACAAAAAAAGAAACAAAAAGTGAGCACAAATTTGCAGTAAACAATGTTTTAATATTAAAGCAATATTTTTTAAAAAAAACCCTCGCGAAAGTCCAAAAACAACAACAACAATAATAAAAATAATAAGTAAAAACAGCACACTCTCTGTCAACTTAACGCACAATAATTTCTGTATAACTTGTGTATATTGCTTTGTGCTCTTCTTCCTTTAATTCCTTCTTAAAACTTCCATCCCTCTCATACCTTAAATTTCTTTATCTAAAAAAAAAACAAAAAACAAGAAAAAAAAAGAAATATTTAGTAGTTAATAGCGTTACATATAGAATTTTTTCGTAAGCTTTTAAATGTGTTCAAGAATAGGACCACTAAAAAAAAATACAGAAGAATAAAATAAAAAAAAACAGAGCCATAAACAAAATAAATTAATTTTAAGCTAAAAGGATCCGTGGTAAGGACAATTTCTCACTAAAATTATGTTTAAGTATAAGATAAAAAAAAAAAAAAACCAATGTACTGAATACTGTTGTCTCTTTTATCCGGCACTCAATTTCAACATTGTAAATTAATTCTTTTATGGTTGTTAATTTTTTTCATATTACGTTTATAATACTGAAAAAAAAACAAAATGGTTTTTATTTTGATGAACTGGAACTGTCAAATTTATATTTGAAAGAAAAACAAATCAAAAAATGAAAGACAATTTTCTTAAAATAATTCCACTTATGAAATAGTCCAAAAAATTATATTACATACAAGTACAGTTCAAAAGTCCCCCCCAGGATAAATTAGTAAAAAACCACGGAAAATTATTACTCCGCAATGTGTGAGCCAAAAATCGCCTTAAAAATTTAGACATAATTCCCCATTTTATTTTCAAACAGTGAAGTGACAAAAGTCCTAGAGTCAAAACTTACAAAGAAAATTATGACTGAAAAAGTTAAACAAAAGTCTCCGGAAAATAATTACTCCGACGAAAGAAAAAAATAAATCCCCTAAAAAAAGAAACATAATTTTGTGATTATACTAGAAAGCTAATAAAAGTGGGACAAAATCAAAGTTATCCCTTTTTATAAATTATTTATGAATTCGTGAATGCTAAATTTTAAATTAGAAGCGATTTTAAATTGATAATAAAATTTCAATTTTGGAAATAGAGGATATTCTTGATTTTCATCATATAAACTTAATTTAAAATATAAGTGTCCCGAGGACTTTTGTCACCACACCTAGTTTAAAAATTTTTGGACAATTCAATTTCATAATTTACAAAAACAATCAAAAAAAATACGAAAAAACAAAAATTAAATATTTTTTCCATCATCATATTACAGTTATTTCAAATTTTCGCAATTTTTCTACAGATGTCGCTTTAATGTTTTGTCTTTGTCATCCGAATTAATTTTTTTTCGGATTTTAGTACAGTTTAAATCACTTCATTCTGAAATTTAATGTTTATATATATACATTTATATAATATGTATATATATAAATAATATATACCTTAAGCTCATAAATGATTGTTGTTAACTAAATGAAAATACATATGGATTATAATAAAAATAAAGTCGTAGGTTAGAGGAGCAGCTATATATATATATATATATATATATATATATATATATATGTAGTAGTCCTTTAAAATGAACATCATGAAAATATACCGGATAGCAAAAACAAAAAAAAAAAACAAAATAAAAATAAAAGTTAAAATCCAAATGACCTTTTGTTCTGAAAGATTCTTTTATAATGTACACACAATCCCTATAACAAAACACGAGTCGTTTTCCTGTTTCAATTCTGACTTATTGTTGTTGTTGTTGTTTTGTGTTTCTGGTGTAAAAACAAAAACAACAAAAGCCCCAGGATAAGGTAATACAAAATAATTGTCAAATAAAATGAAGTAATGGTTTTGACCTTAATAGAATAATAACAACAAAAACAACAACAAATAGTAACTTTCTTGTTAATAATAAAGAAATAGACAAGAAAAATAAGAAAATTAAATATTAAATGAGGAAAACTGCGCACATCAGTAAAGATTTTTGATATTTTTTCTTTTTTATAATACTTATATACCGTATTATAATGATAATGAAACGGATAATTAGTTAGCATGATAATAACCAATACAAAATAATAAGAAAAACAACTACACCTCATTTCATTTTCAGAAAATAAAAAAATATATATATATATATATATATAAATATATATGTAAGTTATATTTATATATATATATATACAATTCAAGTATGAAACCAAAATTGACAAAAACCAACAACAGTTAATATTATACTTATAAAATATAATAAGGATTATCAATATAAATTTCCGTTTATAGGATAATATTTTTTTGATAGCTTTTTGTTATTTCCAATTGTTGATTTTTAAGTTTTGGCTTGTTATTTGATTCTTAATTTCTCAATTCTATAGTAATTTTAAAGTTATGTGCATCCTCCTGTGGAGGATACAACTAATATAAAGGATAGATAAATAATTACATTTAGACTACAGGCAAGGTCTAAGATAGTATCATTAAGTGTCCTAAGCCTTGTATTAAAAAATTCATAAAGATCAATGATACAAGAATATTATAATACTTATAGAACATTCTTTAAGGGCTAAAACTGTTAGAGTTTTTTTTTTTTTTGTTCTTATTGCTCCTTTTGGGATCATAGGATATCTACTAGGCATCTCCATCTGACTCTATTCGGAGCAGTTATTTTTGCTTCCTCCCATGTTTTTCAAGTTGAGGTCGTAGTATCGTTCGTCTACAGGTGTTATTGGGGTGGCTTCATCTTCGTGTTCCTTCTGGGTTCCAATCTAGTGCTTCCCTTGTTATGCTTTCTTGCGGCGTTCTAAGTATGTGCCCTATTCATCTCCACTTTTTCATTTTGATCTGCTGCCCGATCGGTTCTACTTTGGCAAGATTCCATAGGTCATTATTACTTTTTGTGTTGGGCCAGTATACCCTGCATGTAATTATTAGACATTTGTTAATAAACACCTTTAGTTTCTGTGTGATGTTGTTCCTAACTTTTCCAGGTTTCACTTCCATATGTTAAAGTAGTTTTTACGCGGGTTCCGAATATTCTCAATTTTCCACCCCTGAAAAACTGTTAGAGTACTGACCTCTTATTTAAAAGACCTCAATTTGAATCTCAAAAGAAAAAAAAACCAAAAAATTCATTTAATTTTATATTTGATTTAGCTATAATTCCTTATTAGGTTTAAAAAGTAAGGAATTATAATTTAAATTTAACTTATAACTCACAGATACAAAAAAAACTTTAATCAAAAGGATACAATTTTTACAATTTATAAACAAATAGAATTGTTTCAATTGCAATTTAAGAAATCCAACAAATAATAAGACTAATTACTGTACTCGTATATCACATAGTAATTATATGGGAAATTGTTATCAGAATAATTTTAATAATAAAATTTTAATTTTTTCAGTACCATCCATCTTGTTCAAATATTTGCCTACGATGCAGACGGACTTCTTCCAGGCAATTAGCAAAAGAAATTAATACGATTTGTTAAGGTCTAATCTGGTAATTTTTATTTTAAGTCATTTATCAAACAATTATGCTTATAATTTATTCACTCCTCCTCCTAAAACTTTTGCCACTATTTTAAAAAAATGTATTACTTAAGGGAGGTTAGTGATCATTGATTTTAAAACAAAAGACCTAATAGTCTTTTAAAAAATTACATTCTAAATCTTAGAACTTAATAAGAATTTTATTAAGAGTCATTAAGAAGAAAATAATTTGGTTTATTTTGTTTTCAAAGAAAAATATTCTCATTGTTCCCATAATTTCAGTTTATTCTCATAATTCCACCGAGATTTCAATCGTAAAACGTATGTCAATTTAATTTTTTTTAATTTCAAACATGAAAGTATTCAATAATTTAATTTACTAAGTTTTAATGTGTCCCATACCAATCATTATAAAACTATCATTCTTCGTCAAGTAATACAAATCTTTTCTCACAACGTTTATCCATCAATCTATTGAATTCTCCGAATTCCTGGTTTTTCTCTAAAGTCTCTAAAGTCGTCCCAGAAAATTATTTTAAATGTACTTTCCTAAAAATTACTTTTCCAATTTAGTATTTCTTAAATTGAAGTCCAATACATTAAATTAAATAACTCAAAAAAAATATCAAACTTAAAGAGAATTTGTTAAGACTAAAAATCTTAAGATTTAGCAAATCTTCAGATATTTCTTAATAACTATTTAAGACCATATATATATATATAGGTTTTATTAGGTTTAATTAGACTATAACATACAGGTTTGTTGTAATAATATACAAGCACATGTTATAAGTGGACACCTTTAAAAATAAGAATCTCTTTTAAAACGTTAATTCCTGATGCAATTTCTGGATTTCGGTTTTTTTTTTAATTATTTTCATTTTGCAAATTAAATAATTCTATGGGTACTTAAGATACACATACTAAAATTAAACTCAGTAAAAAAAAAATAATCTTAAATCTCAAAATCCTCTAGAAGAATTAAATATAGACTTAGTCTGGTGTTCTTAAGGAAACACAGAAAATTAAATAATAAATTTTTATGAAAAAAAAATATACATATATAATATACTAGCTAATACCCGGTGCGCGTTGCTGCGCCTCTCAATGGAGGTTTAATTGAAGTTGACGTTACTGCAAAAAGTTAACACAAAAATTACACTAGGTTTGCACATGTAAATTTTAAAATGTATGAAAGCAATCTTTTAAAACCATTTTTCTAGGATTGTTCTAGTAATTTTTGAAACTTTCTGTAATTCAAAGCAGTACAAACTACTTTCCAAATTTTGACGTAATTTACTTCCAAAAATTTTTTTTTAAAAATCATAGGACCGACTGTTAACAGACTCAACTCTATTTTCAAGTTGCTTCACACATATAAAATTTGAGGTAAACCGGTCAAATCGTTTCTAATTTAAAGTAACGCAAAAATCTATTAAAAGCCACTGTGCCCCACTGGGTTAACGGAACTACACTTTCTCTTTGGGCAAAGCAGTATTGCGCAAAATTGGACGTAATTTGCTTCCAAATCACTCAACAAAATTTTTTGAGGCTTTCTTTTTAGCCAAAGCAGTACTTCGCAAATTTTGACAATATTATCTTTCAAAATTATTTTGACCAACCGTCGGGCCGACATGGGTTAACAAATTCCAAATCTGTTAATAGTGTCAACTCAATTCTCACAGGGGAGCACGTATACAAAATTTGAAGAAAATCGGTCAAACCGTTTTTAATTTAGAGTTAGGTATTGAAAAAACCTATAAAAAGCTGTTGGGCCCCAATGGGTTAATGCAAGTCAATAAAATTTTTTTGTGGGTTTTCTTTTTAGCCAAAGCAGAATTTCATAAAATCGGACAAAATTTGAACCCAAATTTTTTTTTGACCACCCGTCGGCCCGACATGGGTTAACAAATTCCAAAACTATTAATAGTGTCTACTCAATTCTCAAGGAGCATCACGTATACAAAATTTGAAATCAATTGGTCAAACTGTTTCGAATTTAGAGTAAAGTATTGAAAAAACCTATAAAAAGCTGTTAGGCCGCAATGGGTTAATGGAACTCAACAAAATTTTTTTTGGGGCTTTCTTTTAAGCCAAAGCAGAATTTCGTAAAATCGGACAAAATTTGGACCCAAAATTTTTTTTGACCACCCGTCGGCCCGACATGGGTTAACAAATTCCAAAACTATTAATAGTGTCTACTCAATTCTCAAAGAGCATCACGTATACAAAATTTGAAGTCAATCGGTCAAACCGTTTCGAATTTAGAGTAAAGTTTTGAAAAAACCTATAAAAAGCTGTTGGGCCGCAATGGGTTAATGGAACTCACCAAAATTTTTTTTGGGGTTTGCTTTTAAGCCAAAGATGAATTTCATAAAATCGGACAAAATTTGGACCCAACATTTTTTTGACCACCCGTCGGCCCGACATGGGTTAACAAATTCCAAAACTGTTAATAGCGTCTACTCAATTCTCAAAGAGCATCACGTATACAAAATTTGAAGTCAATCGGTCACACCGTTTTCATTTTAGAACAAAGAAGTTTAAATACTTGCACCACAGCCCCAACTTGGCGGTCCGTTAGAGCAAAATTTTTGGGCCACGATTACTTTCCGTACCCAAAAACCCCTATATACAAATTTTCATGAAAATCGGCTGGGCAGTTTAGGAGTCTATTCGCTACAAACAAACAAACATACAAACAAACAAACAAACAAACAAACAAATAAACAAACTTTCGCTTTTATATATATAGATAGATATATATGTATATAAAAATCTTTATAAAAATGAAGAAACTTTTACTCTACATGTACAAAAATATTATCCTTCCTAAGTTCATAAAATAAAAAAAAAAGTTCATTTTCACCATAATTCCAAAATTCAAATTAAAATGAAGAAACATTTTTTTTATTTATTTTCTTTTTTTTTTTTTGGATTTTCAGATTTTTATGCATTTTTTACACATATATTTCTAAACAATATAAACTTACATTAAGCTATTAAACTTGCTCTACAGCTCTACAGTCATTTTATATATACGAGTATGTACTGTTTTATTCCGGCAGAGTATAAAATAGAATAGAATCACCTAATGGAAAAATAACAACAACAACAACATATAGACAACAAAAAGTTTCTAATTTTCCTAAAAAAAAAAAAATAGAAAAAAAAAAAATTTTCTCAAAATAAATTTTATTAATAAAAACTTCACAGTAAGTGAAATAACTTTCACTACTAGTGAAAATAATAAAGTGAATGAATAAAATGAGTAAGTGAGTGAGATAATGATGATGTTGATAATGATACGTTTCACATATGTATACGTATTTTTATATATGTATAGTTTTATATACTGTATATGTAATGTAGTTATATATATTGTATATGCAAACAATACAAACACTCAATCACTTTACTTTTTACCTTAATTTATATTACATATTTGATTATATGAATATACGTACCTTTGTATATGTACACTAATATGCATAATAATAATTACACTGTACCCATATTTAATTAATATCAAATTATAATAAAATAATAAAAAAATATCGAATATCGACAAATAATAATTAATTTTTTTATTTTATTATAAAATATCAAAAATCTTAATTTTCTTCAATTATATTAAATACAGAAAAAAGGTTTTGCACCTTGTCAGTCTAAATGTAACTCAAAATGACAGTTATTGAAACGGATGTGAGATCTTAAGTTTGAGAAAGATTTTAAATATGTATGGATAAAAGAATATAAGTTTTAAATAATCTGAAATAGTAATTGTAGCTCTTGGGCATGAGAATTCCGTGCCAGAAAGAGATAGCAATATTGATGCAAATTAGGTGCATTGACTGGGGCTTGTATAATTATATTCCGAAAAAGCTGTTTGTAAATAATATATAAGGTCAAGTAGATAATGATAATGTAGAATAAGAATGTGGAATGATTTATTTTATATAGATTTAAAACAGGTGTTGTACTATAATTACACAGCAATGAGTTTCTGTAAATATCCTAATAAAGACATTTTTTAGATACTAACATTTTTTCTTAATAATGATATGAAGATACCTAATCAGAAAAGCTTATGTCCATTTGATAATCGCTTTCACAAAATGTATTTTTATTAAATGTGATCAAATTGACGGCAAAATTCTATCTAAGCAAACAAATTTTAAACTTTTCTTTTATCATAAATGATGTAAACATATATATTCTACATCTACATCTACATAGGTATATCAGCTTAGCATTCAAAAAGATTTATTAATTACTGGACAAACAAGTATAGATTTTCAAAAGTTTTTGGAAAATGTTCTTAGAACCGAACATTTTAATATCAGAATCAAAATATATATGTAAATATACATACCATTCCATATAATCCCTCTAACAAGTTTCTTAAGATTTGGACTTATTACTATCTTAAATTTTAAGCACTTTTTCAAAAAAATTTAAATAAAACTGTGCTCTTACAGAGTTTTACTTTATATGTCAATATGTCCGTCTCTGTATTGACAAAATTTTTAAAATGTTTGAAAGAAGACAAGAAATTTTATTGAATCAAATAGATATCGCAAATGGAAATATATTTTTCTGTAGCCCCACCTGTTACGGAGCTATAGCCCCATGTTCAGTTCTATAATATCCATTATAACATGAGTTCTATAATGTATATTTTCAATCAGAAAAATCAATCAATGATTAATGGAAGCAACTTTTATAAGCATTATAAATACATAATATACGTATATATAGAGTTGTCAAATGACACATTAAAACCTTCCACAACCTACGTTTCAGTACCTTAGTACCTCTCCCACTTGAAGATTATTAGAACTTAAAAATTTAAAATTTCTTATTTTTAAAAATTAGTAGCTTAGGTGTATGTATATATTTCCAAGGTTAAACGTTTATTTTGAAATTCTGACATTTTATTTTGACAGCTTTTCTTATTTGCATTGGATTTATATTTTAAGTATGGATTCATAATTAACAATAAATTGATGAAACAATTAAGTTATAATATTATATATTATTTTTATATATTTTTTATTTTATATTATTTTATTTACCGTATAAAAAATGTGCAATTTTGGCATATGCATTATTTTGCATACAATTGTATTTTTTATACAATATTTTATGTACAGAACAAAGTTCTTTCATATTTACACATATGGTGTACGAATAAAGTTTATGCAGAATAAAAAAAAACACAACATAAGTTAAAGAAAATTTTCTTTAAGACTTTTTTTTTATTTGTAGGAAAATATTAGCAGTACATTTAAACAGCAGCAAAAATAATTGTGTGAGAAGGATAGAAATAAAAAAAAATAATATATAAAAGAACATTGTAGTTTTTCCAAATTTATTTTCCAAAAAAAAAAAAAAAACTTAATAAAAAAAAAAAATTTAAAAAGTTTTTAGCCTGACAAGATTTACAACTTTTTTTCGTTTTTTTCGTTTTTTGCTGCCGCATTTTAAAATAAAATTAAATTTAAAACCAACATATAAGAAAAAATAAACTTTTTTTTTTTTTTGAGAGGTTTTCTTTTCTTAAAATTGATTTTAATTGATAAAAAAAAAAAGAAAATTTAATTTTTTAGTTAGAACTTTAATTTTTGTGAATTCATGTGAAAATATTTCCTAAGAAAAGGTAAAAAAAAATGTAAGAAATTAATTAATACAATTTAAAAAATTGCATTTATTCTAGCATTTATTGTAGTTTTTGGTTTTTTTTTTTTGTACAAAAAAGTTTTGACATTGAAGAGAAAATAAAAAACAGTATGAATAAAAATATATAGGATTAAAAATTAATTGTTATAATAAAACTTTTTCTGTATTTAAATTGAATTGGGCATATTTTACTTCATTTATTATTTGTAATAGTTACTAAATGCTAATTCATAGTAGAAAACTATTGTCTAAGTTCTAACAAATTGATAGTTTTTAATTTATTAATTTTATTCATTTGTTCATAATTAATATTACATATCATAAAAGATGAAGATGCCAAATGGAAGTCCATTGTTGCCTCGCGGAGTCAAATGAAAAAAAAAACATCTCGGAAGGTCTCGGGTTCAAACCCCGATCAGATCATACCCAATAAAACAATATCGTAAAATTGTTTAATTATATCGTAATATAAAATAAGATTTAATAAAAATATATAAATAATTCTTGTGTAAGATTATAGATGACGCACAAAGTTAACATTTGTACATTCATATTTCATAACCTTATACAATAGCTACAGCCGAGTAATCAACGGCTTAGTGAATATTATGATTAAAAAGAAACTGAAGCCTAGTTTAAAATTAAAAAAAAAAAAAAAAACTTGGTGAATGCCCTATACTCCTTAAAGGAGTGGAAAAGGAATAAAAAAAATTATTAAAATTGCTGAGAAAACTAAAAGCATGCGTGCAGAACACTCAATACATCAGCAAATCTTATTAGAAGAAAGCTAAATTGAAGAGATAGAGCAGTTCAATTATTTAGGAAGCATGGTGATACTATATGGGGAAACGGAAAATGATGTTGACAGCAGAGTAAATGAAGCTAGAGCTGCTTTTGGAACACTTTCAAACATATGGCAGTCAAATAATATCGCCCTGCGCAAAAAGCTAAAAAAAAATTGGTTGTGAAAAATGGAATACGATTGTGAAAAATGGAAGATAACCGCCAATATCATCAAAAAGTTGCAGACGTATATAAACCGTTGTCTACGACGTATCTGAAGAGTTCGTTGGCCGCAAATCATTACCAACATACATCTGTGGCAAAAAACGAACCAAAATATGATTTTGAAGTCGAGATTCGAAAGAGAAAATGGTGATGGACCGGATATACCTTGTGAAACCCAGAAGAAATCATTATCTGAGTCGAATACACAAACCAGAAGACGATTAGGTAGACCAAAGAAAACATGGAGAATACTGTTTTGAAAGAAGCAAAAGCGCAACACACAACATGGTTACAACTAAAAGGAATTGCTAAGGATCGTGAAAAGTGGAGAGGATTTGTGGATGCCCTATGCTCTAGCAGGTGTAAAAGATGCAGCACTAAATTTAGCAGTTGTGTATTTATAATTGTATACAATATTTTTTTTTATTTATGTAATAAATACAGCCAAGTAATCAATGACTTAGGGTAAATTTATGTTGGAGCTGCTTTAAGTGATAAGATCATCGATAAAAGCATAGCGAAAAAAACGATATACATGATTTAGATAGATGTATTTTTATTGGAGCATCCCTTTCATCATCGATAAACAATATAAATTTTCTACGCTACGCTCGTATCGACGCTCTGATCGCAGCTCCAACATAAACGCACCCTTAGTGAAAACGATGGTGAGAAAATAAGAAAAAATGTTAATCAAAATTACTTGGTGAATGCCTTATACTAATTATAAGAAATGAAAGAAGAAGAAAATAAAGAAAAATTATATTTTATACAGAAAACACTATCACAAATTTTAGGCGTAATATATTTAATTTTATTGTGTCAAATCTGTAATGAATAGCCTCTTGTGAGTGTGTCTCAAATGACAAAATTTCGTTACTTGTCAATCGTCATTTGTTATAATTGTTTTTTTTGTATTAAGAAGAAAAAATAAATTAAAAATAAAATTGAAAATTCCTGAAGCATTTTTTTAAAGTTTTACAAAAAATTTTCTATACACTGTATTTTTTTATTAGAAATGATCCGATCAGGGTTTGAACTTGAGACTGTTCAATTGAAAAGACGCCACTGAGCTATCGGTCAGATTTTATAATATTTAAATTAACCATGAAAATGTTTAACTTCTAATTTAAATATATAATTTTTAAAAAAAAATATTAATTTTGTTTTTAATATACCTAAAAGTATGCAATTACTTATTTAAAACCTTTATTCGCAACAAGGGAATTCCTAAATAACGAAAATTAAACAAATTATAATACAAAAAAAAAAAAAAAAAAACATAATAAATAAAATTAAAAAAAAAAAACAATTTTAAATATGTCAATTAAAATTATTTTAATTACACATATGTACAAAATATTTTTTTTTTTAGTTTTTAAACAAAAACCACTATGAAAATTATATGCAACATTGGTATTTTTTTTTTGTTTTTGTTTTTCTATTCCACCTCTAAAATTAGCTCTATTTAATAATAATAATAATAATAATAACAATAATAATATAATTCAGCTAATTTTAATTCAAAAATTCTAAGTGTTATTTAATGAAAAAAATAATATATTAAATAATTATCGTAATTGTAGTATAATCAAATTAGAAAAAAACAAATATATATATATATATATATATATATATATATGCGTATTAAAGGAAAAATAGAGTTCACTAAAAATTAGAAATTCTAATATTTGGAATAAAATATATTTAATTGCCGTGACCATTGAGTTTTTTTTAGTGTTTCTATTTTTGGAAAAAAAACTTATAATAGAAATTTTTAAACAAAAGGCCTTATAACACAGAATCGAATAAGAGCACACTTAAAATCTAATTACAACAATTTTAAAAATAAATTACTTAGGTTCATTTCCAAACTCAACTTTTGCGCAAAGGTAAAGACGCCACCATTTATATGGAAGGTTTCGGGTTCAAACCCCAGTCTGATCATATAAAATAAAAAAAATATCGTAAAATTGTATAATTATATCGTAATATAAAATAAGATTTACTAATTATGGTATATATAAATAACTTTTGTGTAGCATAAAAGATGGTGCACAAAATTAACATTTGTTAATTTATAATCATATACATTAGTTACAGCCGAATAATCAACGACTTAGTTATTATGAACGATTAAAGAAACTGAAGCCTAGTCTAGTAAATGCCGTATACTCCTCAAAAGAGTGGAAAAGGAAAAATTTCTAACCTAACCTCTTTCTCTTCCTTTTTATCCAATTTCCCATCCAACACCAATTCATCATAATCCCCGTAAGGATTTATGTACAAAGAAATCTGTTCTTTAAAATTGGCTAGCAAGTAAAGGAAAAATATAATAATTAATTGACCCAACATTTCTTCTTTTAAATGTACATAGTATTAAAAAACCCATATATAAATCCGTGCATTTAAAGACACCTACATCTCGTACCCGTTTAATGGAAAAAGACAAGTTCCTTTATATCATTATTATTTCTTTTTTAAGAAACTCTTGCAGTAATCACTAGATAACGAATCCAGTACTTAAGAGTAATCTTCATTTAAAATTAAATAACTAGAATGACAATCAAATGTAACAAACATTTTAAAAATATAACAAAAATTTTTTTTTTTTTATAATAATTACATAATAACATTTTTTTTTCCAGTTGTAAATAACAAATTCTGAGTACAATTAAATTTTGACAATATAATTAAACCTGTCAAATAATAATTTATCTCAATGCATATGTAAAGTTCATTTTTCATTATATTTTGGTTTTAATTGATACTGAATTTGACTAGTAGATATTTATGCAATAAATTGATTGGTAGCGACTTATTATTTTTTTATATGAATAAAATAAAAAAATAAATTTTAAATAATGTGTCAATGTTTCAAATAAAATAAAATTCAATTTTGAGTTGAAATTACAGAAAAAAACAAAAAATTCCAAAAAAAAATATCTTTTTAATTTAAAAAAAAAAAAACTATTATTTTAACAATTTTGATTTTATATTTGTAAACTTATGCTATTATTTAATTAATAGAATAATTCCTTATGGTAATTTTGATAATGTAACTCAATTAACTGCAATGCCACTAGATAATTGGATACTTAATTAATTAAATAAATACACACAAATAAGTTTCAAAGCCACCTCTTTTATTCCCTTTTCTCTTTTTAAAGCTCTTTTTAAATGTTTCCATACTCCTTTGATGTTAATAACTATTTACTAGAAGGACAAATTAATGACCAACATTATTATAATGTGATATAACCTTCTCTAGTTCAACCTTCAAGGATATTTGAAGCCTTCTGCTGGCCCATCTAAAAGTTTTTCTCAACCCTAGTAAATAAAAGTCCATAACTTTTTACTTGAAGACAACTTTAACTATTGTATAACATAATTTCAAATCCCTAAAATATTCTTTAGATCTTCCTCATTATCCAAATTCGAAAATCAACCAAAACAAAAAATTCTCCCAGAACTTATATTTTAACGCCAATAACATTTTAAATTGTCTAAAATGCTTTGAAGAAATGTTCTGTTAAGTCTTCGTATATAGTTGATTCAGATATTAGCCATTCTAGAGTTCTTCTCTATATCGATATTCATAATATTTCAGTTAAAGGCAACTTTTATCCTCCCGAAAGTGGCAGGAAACATAAAATGTATGCCACAGAACCTACACAAGATATTAAACCTCATGATTAACAAACTTTGGATCGGAGTCTTAAATATAGTACATATACAGTTTGATTTTAAGGATAAAAATTAGGAAAGGGAAGCTTGAAGAGTTCCGATTAGGAATTGGATAGAATCCAATCGCTGTTTAAAGCATTATTAGAAATAGACCAAGGAGAGAATTTAGGAAAAAATTAAGAGCAAAGATGATAATGTTCTTCTTCAATTTTATCATGTCAAACACATTAATTAATTAGGAAGTTAAGGGAAAAATTGGAATGTACATAATATGGTTCACAAAACTTATATGACCACTTATCATTTTTATGTTATATGAATATGACTTTACCAGCTTGGATGATCAGACTAATTTTTACTACGAAAAGTCATATGCAAATATAATATAAACTTCTACTAATATCATACTAAAAGTTATATTTTGCCTTAAACACCATTGTGACATTCTAAAATTAAACTGTTATACATATGTACTCCTAAATTATAACACATTTCAAATACCATAGAGTAACAATATATTTTTTTATTATTTTAAGATTATTTTGGTTCAAATCAGCTCAATTGAAGTCCAAAAAAAAAATATAAATTCCAAATTTCTAAAAATAAAATCCTCAAAAATTCGTAACCTAAACAATATGTTCTAATTCTTCTATCTCTTTATATTTACCCTAAAACGGATATCATATAGAATTTTTGTTTTTTTTTCTTTCTTTCTACCTTCGTTATTTTGTATAATAAAGAGAACAATTTATAAATAATAAAAATAATAAAAAGAAAAAAAAAATCGAATCAAAAATAAAATATTCAATGTGGTCAAAAAGATGTGATAGAACCTGACTCTTATATATTATATTCGTGTACTGAATTAAAAGTATCCCTTCTTTTATACTCGTAATAAGACATACATGATTGTTTCTTTGAGATGATTATGTACTAAACGATACAACAAAGAATTAAGAAAATAATATTTTTATTTTTCAATTATTTTTTTTTTTTGTTTTTTTTTGGTTTTTATAAGAAAAAGAATAAAAAAAAAAATTCTAACTCAATCCTTGTTTTAGGATCCTTCTGGCACCTTTTGAACTTCTTAACTTAAGAAAATATTTTGTTATTTTGTTTTTGTTTTGTTTTTTATTATTATTTTTGATGTTTTACTATGTGAGTTGTATATATGTATATTTGTTGATGTTTTTATTTCAAAACTTTCTATAGCATGAATTTAATAGAACGTTTATAATAACGTTTAAAAAATATTATTATATAAATTTACCTAAAAGTATGCAATATAAATGATTGCATGTTACTAGTAAGTGGTTATCTTTTTAAGTGCTAACTGTTCAACTGTAGGATAAAAAAAACCTGTCTATACCATAAGTACACATTGGAAAAGTTGCGGCATAGGGATATGGAAGGATAATGAAACAAATTTTGATCAAAAGCGGATTTTTACTTTTATTATCATATTTTTAATTTAAACTGTAACTTAAGCACACGTAACTAGCACACTTAAGTCCTTTAGAGACTTATGACTCATTTAGTGGGACATAAGTCCTTAAGGCATCTTTGACTCAGTTTTAAATATTTACGTGAGACAAAAGTTCATTGCCTAGTGAGTCATAAGTTATAACTCCTATCCTTCACTGATGTTATATAACTAAAATTAATATTTGTTTTTATATTCCTAATAACTTTTCAGCTGAGAACTGTATAAGGGTGTTGACACCCACCACTCTAAGTCAAAACTCTTAGGGTCATTAGTCCGAGTTAGTAGTAGGAAGTTATTCTCCCTAAGAGAATAATGTTCCTGGAAGTTATGACCCTGCACAGTATAAATAAAAATTAAAAGTGACACCATTATGGAAATCGATCATAATAACACATTAGTAAATCAATTAAATTTTTTTAAAGCAAACTATTGAATCGCATAAGAAAGATAGCTTCCTGAGATGTTATTTCAAATTTCAATTGTATAAAAACATGATAAATTCTTCCAATTACATAATCGTTAAGGATTTTAACATTGAACTTTACATTGTATAATAACAAAGATCGCCTCTATAGGATTTTGTATTTCTATACTTTGATCATTAACTTAAAATTTTCTTAAGGAATTAAAATATCTTAAGAACGCGTTCTATTATTAATTCTTATAGTTTGATAAACTCAGTTATTATTAATTTTACATATTTACAAATTTTTTATTTAAATATAGGTATTTTCAGTAATATATACATATATATATATATATATATATATATAAGTTTATTCATGAACATATTTGTATAGTAATATCATGAATTTTTGATAACCTTTACATGTTATTATCTGATATCCCTTTCACATGCAGAAAATATTCTAGATATCTATATACATATAATGTGTATAATTTGGTACATATAGTATGTATAATATGCGTATATACGTATATTAATAAATATTAAGAAAACAAGTTTTTTTTGATTCATACCAAAAAGTCACAAAAAACCAAAAAAAAAAGAAAATATATATATATATATTTGTTGAATTCTTTTAAACAAATTTTTACAAACAATGAAAAAATAAAGGTAATTTAAAAAAAAAAAGTATTGTTATATATTAAAATCAGAGAGAAAATATTATTTTGTTAATTCTAAACTGTAAATGAAAAGATTTATACTGAATTTTAAAAATTTATAATAACATTAAACTGATAGTGTTCTCCTATTGACTTTTCATTTTAAACAAAATGTAAGTGTAAGTTTATAAATGTATACATAGGTTTGCAAATACAAATTATTTTAATCCATATTTGTAATACAAATATCAAAAAATCTTAATTCTTTAAAAAATAATTTTTATTTTATATATTTTTTGAAAATCCGTAAAACTCACTTATAAGTTAAAGTTAAGTGTATTATTGAATATAGTAAACATTCAAAAAAATTACCACCATTAAAGTTTTACACATATTATAAATTAAATATAAAAATCATTTATTAGCGAATGCATTTAGACATAATTATATGCCATAATTATATACTAAAAAAATTTGGAATGTTCTGTCCATCCAAAACTATTAGAATCCTCAGTAGATAATACTAGTGATGGACTACTTGTACTTAGAGAATTCCAACCAAATAACTTTTGATCTATCAATGCTTTTATAAAAAAAATTATAAAGATCATCTGTGAGTTATAAAATATATCAAAAATTATTATAACAGATTCATAATTATTCTTAAAATATAAAAGCAAAAATTTTTTAAATGTTTAATTGTATGAAATAAAATATTCATGAAGCTTTTTATCTTCTATACTGATAACATTACGAAGTGAGCGCAGAAGCACATTAATTTTACTACTTTAATTCAAAACCTTTTTCAAATGTCATAACTACTATCTTTATTTTATGGTAGAATCTTCAATAATGCTGTATATATTACAATGCTGAACCTATTACAATCCTGTACATTCCAATGCTGTAAAAAATCTAATGCTATACCTATTGGAATCCTTTACATATTCTAATACTGTACCTATTGCACATAGTTAAAAATAAAATATAATAATTTATTTATTTGCTTATATTTAAAATCACAAATCACACAGGACACAGGCTATTACTGAACCGATACTATATTATTAAACTATAAGAAATATTATATATTAAGCATATATTATAAATTTTATATTTTCATTATATTCGGACTTAAGGAGGTTTTATTAAGAAAAGTTACTTATTTAGTAATTTCCCTTTTTATTAAAAACTTATTTTCCTTATATGAAGTATAGGATTCGAAACCGTACTTCCTCAATTAAGAAGCCAAATATATAAATAAATATATTAAACTGTAAGGTGATTATAGGTTTCTTAGAAATAAAATTTAATATAAAAATAATATTGGCAAGATAATTACAAATCTATTTACATATAAAAGTTATTTGCAAAATTAGTTGAGTTTTAAAAGAGATTGCATACTTTTAGGATCATATTAGGAATTAATTTTTGGGCAAGAAGAAAATTAATACCAATTTTCATGTTCTAATTGGCACAGTCTTTAAGCTTTTTAAATTTTTAATTATCGTATTTTTATTAATTTCACAAGAATTCAATTCAATTTTCAAAAAGTAATTAAGGAAATCAACACGAATAATTCGCAAAATAAAAACAATTTTATTTTGTGAAATTAATTGTTGTACGTTGTAAATATTATTTCCGTATATAGAAAAATACTGAAAATAACCAATATAACTATTAAGTTATTCCACATAATTATGATGAATTTATTTTAGGAAATATGAATATAATTTGCAAATTTTTCAACTTTATCTGATAACAAACTATATTTAAATGTAATATTTGTAGAGCATATTTTTACCTTTCATTACTAATTCAAATCGAGTAGAGGAAATAATAAGTGTAAGAAATTATGTAAAAAATGTATTTAGTATTATAGAGTGTTAATTTACCTTTTTCTTTAATGATTATTTCCTTTTGTATTTAAAGTTTTTGTATTAATAAAAAAGCAGTAAATAATACTTTTTTAAATCAATCTAATTTAAAATCATTTACAATCATATATTATATGTACTACCATTTGCTCTTTTAACTCAGCCATTTTCTATATAATCACCTTTATATTTTTACTTATATGAAAAAATCTAAGTCGTTTCAACATGTTATAAGGACTAGTACTATCTCTTGTTTAAATTGTATGTGGAATTAACGATCAAATCTAATAATACGAATATAATATGACCCCCTGTTCCAACATGTACCTATGGTATAGACAATATTGTAATATCCCTAAAAACATATTCTCGGCTTTAGTGAATATCAAATATTTCGTATAATAGATTTTTTTTAGATCGGGTTTTCCTAAATATATTTTGTAATTATTTGCAACAATATATTCTGACAGTACTTTGTAATCAGTAGCGACCACTACTTAACAAAATTAGGTGTATAATTTAGAGAAATATTATAGCTTTATATAAAGTAACACGTTCCAATACTGAATGTTTAACAAAAAAGAACAATTTTCGTGGTTATATCAAAGTTTATAATATACAAATAAAAACTAACTGTATATCTTATTGTAATCTGCGTAAACCATATTTTTCGAAATTTAAAATTGCATGCACATTATTCGTAGATTTTATATTAAAAAATAGGCTGTGCCCATCACAGCAGCAACCGCTATTACAGCAAAATCATAGTGTGAAACATCTTTCAAAGATTATTTACTATTGCATACATATAATAATTTTTATCAAATCAATTAACGCTTTTTTTTTAATAATTTTAAATTTTTTTTATCATACATAACTTTATCTAACGGTATTTATTTATTTAAGATAAAGAAACTCTTTATTGTGTTAATAATTTTCAAGAAGATTTTAAAAAGATTCCAATACATACATACAAATCAAAGGACACCAAATTAAAAAGCTTTCTATAGCAAAGTTGTAGCTTATTTGTGTAACAACTTTTATGCAATAAATTTTTTTTGTACTAGTTTTGGTTTACGAAATATTTGTAAATAACCTAAAGATTACACTTCAAGCCTTTCTCTAAGAGTTATCCGTATTTATCCAAAAACTAATCAAATTTAAGATATTAACATCAAAGTCTTATATATAAAATTTGAATCAGCCGTTTAGGCATATACACGTGTTTACAGACAGATGTAAGTACTTACGTAAACACAAATGCACATCAAAAAAAAACATGTTTTAAGAGTTTCTGCACACCGTAAAAATGCATATATGCAAAAATCACAAGATCCAATTTTTGGTGCGAAAACAATACCTATCACTTATTCTATTTCATATAAGCGGTTGATAAAAATATATTGTTTATTTTTATTTATAAAAGATGGCCTGTGTTTAATCACTTATCTTAGATCATTTCTATTTAGTTTCAGGATCTTTATCAGGTTGTTGCTACTTTGTGCACTTCGAGGAACCTTTATATGAAGGGTACTTTTAATTTGTTCCCAGTCTTTTTTGGTTTCTTAAGACTTGTTTTAAATAATTTTGGAAACAAATTTCGAAATACTTTAATAAATTCGAAATTTTTATTCTAGTTTTCTTTCTAAGAGTTTTATACTTTCTTATTTAATTATTAAATAAATTTATAATTGGATGATATATTATTTGGTTTCTAAGTTATCATTGGCCTTATAACTCCTTTATTTTCTATAAAATCACCTTTATAATTTTACTTATATAAATAAATAATTTTAAAAACTCAATATCACTAAATGATCTATAGGAGTTGGTATGCTTTATACGTAAAAATTTTCTAATACACGGTTCTGTAATGAATTTTATAATCTGATTCGAAATCTGGAAAATATAACAAACATTTTTGAATTAATACATTTTTATTTAATTTATTTTGAGTTTTTTTTTTTAACAATAAACTACAATATCGAATTTATTGCTTTGGTGCACATATAAGGAAGTTAAATCCATTGAAATTTCATCACACATTGGTGAATTATAACTTTACGATACAAAATTTTTTAAGTAGATTTTGTATTTGGTAACACAAAATCTACTTAAAAAATTCTATTCTAAATATAAACCTTGTATTAAAATTATAAAAATTAAAAAAAAATAATAATACTATATGAGATAATGTATAGATTAGAAATCTGTACATTATCTCATATGTTTTTATTTTAAATGTTAACAATTTACTTTGTTGTTCACAAATTATTTTTATTTTTAAATATATGTGTACTTATATATATATGTGTATGCAAAAAAAAAAGAAAATTACATATATAAAAAATAAAAGGTGAATTAAAAGAATTAAAATTGAAATTTTACACTTTTCTTTAGGATCTATCTTAGATTTTCAAAATGATTCCTTTTGAATAAATCTTTCTTTATGGTTTAAAAAATTTTCTATTTTTCTTATACTTTCGTCTCCTTCTTAGTTTTTTTTTCCCATTTTTATTTTTATTTACTTTGAACACTTATTAAAGTGTTAAAAGGTGTTAGTATAACGATATTTTAGAAATTCTAATCTTTTATTTTCACCTTTAAACCCTTGTTAGATTACATACTTTCAATTTCCTTTTCAAATTCATTTCAATTTTTATTGGAACAAAAAAATAAAAAAAATAAAAAAACAATCTTTTTAAAAAGGTTCAAATTACAGTAAAATTGAAAGAAAATCCTTTTATGTTTATTTTACATATATAGATATGTATGTATAGAATAGATAGTAAAATTTTATGTTATGATTAAGTATGTATGTACATATATAGATTTAAACATATGTTATTTATGATATATTTTAAACATATTTCAAAATTTTGTATATAGGCTTTAGTAGTAAAAATAAATGAATAATTTAAATAACTATCTTAAATATATATATATATATATATCGTATTATACTCCAAAAAAAAAATCTAAGGTTTTAAAAGGCTATATTAAAGAGACTATTGATGATTATGATCAAAATTTAATATTTAACTAAATTCTAAGATATAATTAAGAAAAAAACTTAATTATATACCATTAACATGCCGCGATCTAACAGCTTTTAAGCAATAAGTTTTTTTGTATTAGTTTTGGTTTACGAAATATTTGTAAAGAATCTAAAAATTACTCTTCAAGCCTTTCCCTTGGAGTTAATCCGATTTTATCCAAAAGCTTATCAAATTTAAGATATTAATATTAAAATCTTATATTTAAAATTTGAAAATATTGCGTTTAACCGTTTAGGCTTAAACGTGTGCATAGACAGACGTAAGTACATACGTACATACGTTATACATTAAATAATTAAATTTATATAAATAAATATTGCACTCGGCCGTATTGCACCAACTCGGCCGTAAAGTATTTTTGAATTAGTCAATATTTAATATACCCAAATATAATATTAAAACCTTATTGAGTTATTATCAAATATGATTTTGGAGTAACAAAAATTTATATAAAAAATATGATTATTGAATCAATCATAACTCATAAGAGGTCGGAGTAATATAGGACTATAATCCAAAATATTTAAATACTAAACCATTTTCATTTACTCATCCTAAAATA
This sequence comes from Dolichopus griseipennis, assembly GCA_963082915.1. Lineage (NCBI taxonomy): Eukaryota > Metazoa > Arthropoda > Insecta > Diptera > Dolichopodidae > Dolichopus > Dolichopus griseipennis. Next base: position 24,924,593 of record OY720445.1, on the reverse strand, counting down.
GAATATAAAAAAAAAACCCGAAAATAGTAAAAGAAAAAGCACAACTAAAAAATATAAAAACAAACTATGCAGGGTCCCATTTCATAAAACTATTAGTTTAATATTACTAGTGAATTTACTAATATTTGATTAATTATTAGTAAAATTCTGTTTCATAAAGGCTTATATTTTATTAGTGCTACACTAATAATTATTAGTAAATTTTTATTAGTTTAGAAATACCCATAAACTCATTAGCCTTTTATTATTAGAACATTTATAGATAATGGAGGTTCAAACTTTATATTGTATGCAATAAACTTATTTTTTTTAGTAAATAATCTTATATATTTTGTTAAAAATAAATAAATAATGAGATATAAAAAAAATTTACTCATTATTATACTTACCTTACATTAATCAACAACATTTTAATTTGGTTACAACTCAAACATAATTCAGTATAAATTTGAAAATCATGTTAAGTAAAAGTGATTATGAAGATGTTTTTATAATAAGGAGAAGTCGTGTATTTAATATAAACTAAATAATTGAATACTCAAATAAAAATTATTAGTGACGAGTCTAAACTAATAATTTATGCTTTGCAGTAATAATTTATTAGTAAAATTTTATTAGTTGTAGAAAAGTTTTATGAAACAAAAAATTATTACTCCATATTTATTAGTTCTAATTATTGGTTTAGTATTAGACTAATAGTTTTATGAAATAGGGCCCTGGTATAACAATTTTAGATATTCTATTTTTCAAAATTACTTATTTTATAAAATCATCTTCCCTTAATACCTACCCACCTATGAAAGTTTTTTTTTAAGTTTTTAAGTAAAAAACTGTAACTCATTATTTATACAAAGTTGAGTACTTGTTTACTTAGTGTGCAATGCTTATTTACAAAAGGTTGAATCCTTGCTTTTACATATACTTATATAATATTTAAATTGATATAGTTTCATATGTTAAAATCTAACTTCAGAACTGCTATAAAATCTAACGTAATTTTAAATGTTACAATGTTAAAAATGTTAAAAAAAACTAAAGTAGAAACCTCCCACATTCCATTTAAAGAATGAAGCTAATCTATTTTGCATAATTATATGATCTAAGACCAAAACTTTTAAAAATAACTATGAAATATTCGTAAATATTTAATTTCCAATTCAATTAAATATGAGCTTTGGCTATTCTAACGAATACATATTTTAATGAGACAACTTTAACTTCTGTTTTATAGATAATTAAAATCTAATAACACAATTATTAGTTAGTAGTCCAACCATTTGAACCATTAAATTCCAACCGGTAATTTAAATTTGAATTTTAAAACAAAAAAAAATACCTTTTTGAGTTTGATAAAATTTATATAAAAATTATAGTTTTTAATTGGAAATTACAAAGTTTTCAAGAAAAAATTTCAGTTTTTAATTTTATTTAAGAAATAAAATTTTTAATAATCAAATAAAAAAGTATAGGTAAAACTCTAAATCCAAATCGAAAATGTCTGGGAACAATTTGAATTTAATACAAAAATATTTTTAACACAAAAGATAAATTTAAAATAAGTTTATTACACATTATCTAATGATATTAATTTTATAATATGATAAAATATATCATACCTAATGTTAAATATATACTTACATAATAATGTATTGCATATCCAACATTCTTCATACAAATTTAAACTTAAGTATTAAAATACTTTAATTTTTAATTATTTTATCACTTTATTAAAAACAATTCTAAACTTTATTTATTAAATTAATTAAAATTAATTAAAAATATATAAATAATATGAAAACTCCGGCAGATAATTTATTTTTTGATTAACTTTAACTTAAATTTAAACAACAACAACAAAAATACTTTCTCTCCCTTTGTCTAAAGCGTATATTACGAGTAAATGTCTACAATCCCATCTTTATTTTTTAATACAAGTACTTTTTAACATCATTGGGAACACAAAAAAAATAAACAAAATACAAAAAATAACTTAAATTCCAAAAGATGCGAAGACAAATTTTTTATTCGTTAACTTTTACTTCAAAAATTCTTATAAAACACTAAAAATTAAAAAAAAAAAAAAACAATAATTTCATTTGAAGGAACACATTCTTCTACTTTTAATTCTTGAAGTTACTGTTTCAAAAAAGTTTTTTTTTATTTTTATAAAATTTTTACAAAATTATTTTAAATATTTAACAAAAGTTTTCATTTTCTTATATGTATTATTAAATTAAAGTAATGTCTTTTTTCTTACATACACTATAGATATATACGTATTATATGTAACAAACAGAGTGTTTCACAAGTAAACAATAACCTTAGTTTTATAACTTTAGAAATTTTTCTTGTAAACAGGGTTGCTTTATATTAGGTGTGCTTTTTAGTGAGTTCTACTACTACCTGAAACAACCTAGAACAAAAATGTACAGGTTTTGTTGTTGATATCTTTTTATTTTGCCAATTGCTTATAAATTTTAATTTGTTTTTTAAATTTTCTTTTGCTACAAAAATCTTTTGCTAGATAAAGAATTATTTGTCAATTTTAAAAACTAAAAATTAAGGACATAAAAGTACAAAAAAGGGTTCATTAGTTTTTGTGTTATAGGTAGTTCTAAAATAATTGACATTAAATTGTGTGCTATTCTGTCCTGTACTGTTTTGTCCTGGCCTGAAAACTAATAAACAAAACTCTAATGTATTCAACTTCTAAAAATGATATAAAGATTAATACTATAGGCGTTAGTTCCTCAATTATAGACAAAATTTTAATCGAAAGAATTTTAAAAAATACAAAATTTATAAGTCTTCTTATCCCATTAACCGATTTTTAACTTATCTTTCACTCTCTGAAAGGATACCGTTTACTTATTAAATACCATGTATACATGAAAATTAAAGATTAAAAATCTGTTAAAATTATGTTTATATAGTACAATAACAATATGTATATATAGGAGTTACATTACATATTTAATAAAATAATGTTTTTAAAATTAAACTATGTATTAATGTATTAATTAAATAAATACAAATAAATTTTTTCCATCTTATGAGCAAGGACAATTACTTAACAAAAAATTTGGAAAAATTTATAGGATACATTGAAGTGTTAGCCTAACTAAAAAGTTATCAACTTTATTTCCTAATAGATATAAGTAAGCCAATCGTTTTTCAAACGTATCATGTTACGATGCCACATACCATCACGTTTGTTTGCTATTCCCCATAACAAACAACAATAATACTAATAAGTTATAACATTTAAATTCAGCTGTCTGTGTATGTAAAAAATTGTAAATATTATTAAGGGTTATAATATTTAAATATATTTTTGTAAAAGTAATATACGGATAAATTTGAAGCCCTTGAACCTTCTCATGCACGACACATGGACTGATATGGGACAACGTCATTAATATTATCTAAATGAGCCAAAGTTCAAACATTTTATACTTTTGCTTATACAAAAACACATTCAATTTTATAAATTAAAGAAATACTAAAATTGTTAAAATAATAAAAATAAAGAAATACTAAAATTGTTAAAATAAAATAGGGAGAAAAATTAATACCTTGATATTCTAAAAGCACAAAAAAAGTGGTCCACCAAAAAACAACTTAAAGGTGCGTTTTTTTCAGTACTTTAAAAATAATTTCAATTCGATTTTGAAATATATAGTGGTTGCACAGTCCTTTGGCCTTCACTATAAATAATGGTTACTAATCAATTTGAACAATAAAATAAATTAAATTTTTTTAAATTATTTCTTGTCTAGCAAATTTTAAAAATATAATTGTTTATTACCTAAAATATACAATAAGATTAATGAATAAAAATTTTTTATAGCATTAATTTCATTTAAATTTATAATTTTAATTTTTTTGCAGATAAATTTGAATCACTAGGTTTATTCGGTTTTCTTTTAACTTTAACACCAACTGACGTGTCTCCTTGTAATTGATTGAAAAACAATTTTGATGATTTAATAGCAGAATCAGAGGTTTCCGACATCTAAAACATATAAATTTTTATTTAAATTTATTAGAATTAATAAATTTCTTACCTTAGAAACATTTCTATTTTTAATAACATTCCTTAGCGCTTTTTCTTTGTCCTCTTTTTTTGTTAAAGGTATACCAGCTTTCAATTTTTCAGTTTCACGTTGCTCTTTTGCCTTAAAAACTCTTTTCTGATATTCCTTTTTGTAACGTCTTTCCCTGTTTTTATCAGTTTTTGTACGTTCACTTTGACCAAAAACATCACCTTTAGAGTTACTTTTGATTTCTTCAGGTGCTAATAATTGTGCATCACTCACTGCTAGAGGAGCAACTTCTTCAACTTGAATGGCCGGAATATTTGTTATAATTTTTGGCTCTGGTTGCGTTGGTTTGGGTGTAAAATGGAAATTAGATAGTGCATCCAATTTTTTAAATAATTCTGCCATCATTCCTTTAATTTCCTTGTGTTCTTTAAGTTCCTCTTCATTTTCTGTTGCATCATTACCATTAAATTTTTCTAATTGTTGTTGATATTCCCTTTCATATATTTGAGCTAAAGATTCTTTACTTTTCTCTCCATCTAATATAACTTTTTTGCGAAAATCTTGTGGTGCATTTACAGGTTTAATTTTTCTTTCAGGATCATCCCAGGCTTGATCTTTAATACGTTGCCGTATTATATCTTCAAGTTTTAAATTTGTTTCATGAGTAATAATTGGTGCAGGGCGTGAACCAACGTCAAATTCTAAAATTTCTTCTAATAATGAATTTTGTGGTCTGTTGTACGCTTTAATTTCACCCTTTAATTGCCACGGTTTGTCACCCAAAGCTTGTTCTTCCAATTTTTCAATTTTTTCATTAAGTTTGTCTTGTTTTATTTCAAATGACGATTTTGGTCCATCATCATTTGTTGTACTGAAAGGATTTTTTCTGTTACCTTGATCTGGGTTATCATTATCAGAACTATTATCATTTTCATCTAACTCTTTTCCTTCCTGATCTATTTTTTCGTTATCTTCAAAATTGGTTTTTTCTTCATGTTCTTCATCGTTTTGATCTTCTTCATCTTCCTCATTTTCTTCATCTTCCTCATCCTCTTCATCTTCTTGATCTTCTTCAACTTCTTCATTTTCGTGATCTTCTTCATTTTCTTCATCTTCTTGGTCTTCATCATCTTTCTCATCTTCTTCGTCTTTTTCATTTTCTTGATCTTCATCTTCTTCATATTCTTGAGCTTTATTTTCTGCTAAATTTTCTTCATAATTGTCATCTTCATTTTTGTTTTCATCTTCCTCACTTTCATCGCCAAAAAAATCTTTATAATTTACGTTTCCCTCATCATCATTTGATTCATCTCCTATACCGAAATCATTAGTAAAATAATTGATACCATCATCGCCATCTCGATTCTTAATTTTGTTGGAACTTTTAAGCATTTCATGTTTATCTTCCTGCTTCAAAAAAGCATCCATTTCACTTAATTTAAAAAATTTATCATCTACAACAGAATCTTTTTTTTTTTTCTTTTTAGCAATTTTAATGTCTTTTTTTTCATTGACAATTTCGTCTTCTTGATCTTCATCTGAAAAGTTATCATCATTATCCTCATCATCTTTTTCGTCTGAAGGCAATTTAATTTTAAATCCCAACGCTGTATCTGGGATGGCAAGAACATTCGAAATTTCTTCTATAATTGTTGGCATTTCTACATTATTTTTGATATCAATTTGTTGCCAAACAGATTCTACATCCAAAGATTCTACATATAAATCTGGTACAATTTCGATATTTTTATGGGCACTTTCATCAGTACTTGTTGTAAAACTATAAACATCTTTTAAAAAATTTTCAATTTTCTGTACCTTATCATTAGATGGACTAAAAAAGATTACATAGTTTGAAAGTTTACAATAATTATAAGTTAATCTTACAAAACTTACTTTAAAAATTCCTCAGTTTTTTTAGTGATTCCTTTTAGTTTTTTAGTAAGTGATTTTAAAATTATTTCAGCTGATTCTTTTTCCTTTCTTAGTAACATTTTATAATTATTTTTTTATTAACCAATTTAAAGATCAACAAATTTCCTTTTTTTTTAAATTAGCTATTAAAATTAAATTACTTCAAAATAAACTTAAGAACGATTGTTTTTTAATTTTCAATTAAACTTTTATTTTGACAGCCAAATACACGTGCATAATAAAAACAAATAACAAGTTAATAAATACAAGGGTTGAAACATTTTTAAAATGTGAAGTGTTTATGAAGTGAAGTGTGCAGGTATTCAAAATTTTAAAGTTAAATAACAAAAATATAATAAAAGAAAATTTTTTTAAAATTTAAATAAGACAATTTCAAGAATGATAAAATCAAAAAAAAATAAAATCTGCAAAAACTCCTAATTTTAAGTTTTAGTATAAAAAGTTTTACAGATCTTTTAGGATCCTAAGAATTTACGTTTTATTATCCTTTATATTTGTGTTTGAACGTCTTTAAAATATTTAATCTGTTTTCTTCTTATATTTGTTTGTTTTTTTTTTTCATCTTCATTATTTCTACTTTTTCATTCATTACAATTTGATTTTCATTTCATCCTAAACAAGAAACTTTCCACTTTTTAGTATAATATTTAATAAACTAATAAAAACGTTTTAGTAAATTATCAAAAACTAAACCATTTAAACTAAACAATTAAATTTAAAAATATTTGTATGTGTATTGTACAATAATAAACATTGTATTACTTTGATTTTAATTTATCTTATCTCAATCATTAAGTTTACTCAGTTCACTGACACAATTCAGTTTTTCATATTCATAACAAGTTTTTAAATTTCACAGCTAGAGTGTAGTACTGTTTGACTATATCACACGTATATATTAATGAAATCCATTCCCATCCATTGGCACTGCCCGCTGCCAGAGTAAATGTCAAACCTCAGAAAACTTAACATAAACACGTTGTTTGATTGTGTTCTCTTCCAGAAAATTATTTAAGATATTTATATTTGCTAATAATAATTAGTTTAGTTCATATATTGTGGTTAAACTTTTAATTTGAGAATTTAATTGATAAAACATGACAGAAGAAACTGAAGAATCAATTAATTTTCATCAAATGGAACTAGATGAAAGAATTCTTAAGGTAAACATAATTTTAAAAGTTTAAAAAAATTAAACGCAATTTCCTTGCAGGCTATTGCTCACTTAGGATGGATAAAACCAACGTTAATTCAAGAGAAAGCTATACCATTACTCTTAGAAGGAAAAGATGTATTAGTACGAGCTCGTACTGGATCTGGCAAAACCGCAGCTTTTTCTATACCTGTTATACAAAAAATTCTTAATTCAAAAGGTAATGCTAAAGAACAATGTACATCTGCATTAATTTTAGCTCCAAGTAAAGAGCTTTGTCAACAAATAACAACGGTCGTTCAAAATTTGACATATAAATGTGGAAAAATTGTTAGGTCTGTGGATTTATCAGGAAATATTGATTCAATAGCTCAAAAACATCTACTATCTGAACGGCCTGATATCATAATTTCAACTCCTTCTAGAATATTAAATCAAATAAAAAATAAAAGTGTTGAGTTAAAAAAAGGTTTTGAAACTTTAGTTATTGATGAAGCTGATTTGGTATTTTCATTTGGATTTGAAAATGATTTGAAAGGTGTTTTAGAATATTTACCTTCTGTTTATCAAGTAAGACCTTTTCTACTAATTCGTAAACTCCAGTTTTAATTAATAATTTATTAAGGCAATATTATCTTCAGCAACATTAAGTGAAGATGTTGTAAATTTGAAAAATATAGTTTTACACAATCCAGTTATTTTAAAACTTCAAGAACCAGAACTAGCACCATCAAGTCAACTTTCACATTATCATATTTTAGCCGAAGAAAATGATAAAGCAGCTATTTTGTACACATTATTCAAATTGCATTTAATTAAAGGAAAATCAATTATTTTTGTTAATACAGTAGATAAATGTTACAAGTAAGTTATAATTTAAATATGTACATATGTGAAATCATATTTACTATATATTGATGATATTTACTATTATAAATAAAATACTTTCCTTGTGATTGTGATTTTAAATGAATATTGCCTAATCTTCTCACTGAATTTAAAAATTTATATATTTAAAACAACAATTAATTCAAATACATATTCACAAAAACTTATATTGCAGGCTTAAACTCTTTTTGGAACAATTTAACGTAAAATCAATAATATTAAATTCAGAATTACCAGCTAGAATTCGAATTCATTCGGTCAATCAATTCAATCAAGGTATTTACGATATTTTAATTGCATCTGATGAAAAAGCTTTAGAAAATCCGGATCCTAAAGGTTTAACAACTATAGTAACTGGAAATAAAAAGAAAGATAAAGAATCTGGTTCTGCACGTGGAATTGATTTTCAATGTGTCTCTAATGTGATAAATTTTGATTTTCCATTAGATACAAGTTCATATGTTCATAGAGCGGGACGAACAGCAAGGGGCGGCAACACAGTAAATATTTTAATCTATTAAAATTAAAAAAATTTAATAAATTCATGTTTTGTAGGGAAGTGTCCTTTCATTTGTTAGTGTGAAAGAGAAAAAAATGCATGATTCTGCTGAAGAATATTTACGTCACGGATACCTAACGGATGAAGAAGTTATGAAGTATGTATCAAATATTTAAAAAAAAAAAAAAAACTTTTTTATAAAATTCCTATCAATTTTTTATTAGAAAATATCAATTTAAATTAGAAGAAGTTGAACCATTTCGTTATCGAGCTAAAGATGCATGGAGGGCAATAACAAAAGTTGCTGTACATGAAGCTAGACTAAAGGAAATCAAAATTGAAATGTTTAATTCCGAAAAACTCAAAGTTTTCTTCCAGGACAATCCACGTGATTTACAAGTTTTGCGACATGATAAACCATTACAAACTGTTAAAATTCAAAAGCATTTATCGCATGTGCCTGATTATATTATACCTGAGCCATTGAAGAGATTAACTGGTATAACAACATTAACAAAAAGTAAAAAACCATACGAAATTAAATCAAAGTCAAAAGCGATATATGATGCAAAGAAAAGTAATCCATTATTAGTAGCCGATGTTGATTTTGCAAAGAAAAGAAGAAGATTTTAGTTTACATTTTTTAGGCTAAGTTTTATTTCTTTCTCTGTTTAGATCTTACTATTGAACTGTTTCATTTCCATTTTAAAAATAGTTTTATAGAAGATTGTTTTTTTTTTAGTAAGAAATAAAGGTTTATTTAACTCAAAAATTTTCTAACACTTTTTTTTAATCAAAAAACTCATTTAAAAAAATGTTTTTACAGAAGCAAGATACTGAAAACTAATTTATTACTTGCAGAAGTTCACAGATAAATTTAAATAATTAAACGATCAGAATGTTGACAAAAAACATTGCAGGCGAATAATATTCAAAACAAATCCTTCTAGTAAAAGAAATGTAAACAAAGATCATCACTAGAATAGAATTTTTTTTTTAATCTCAGCTTTCATTTTTACAACTTTTATGAATCCTATAAAAACAATTAAAAAAAATTTCTTTTCAATTATTCTCTGATATTTGATTTTATTTTTTACGAAAGTTAATTGCTTACATTTCTATAATTTTTAAAATTTTAAGATTCTTAAAAAAAAACAAATATACTGTTAGCGTTATTATCCATTCATTATCACTAATCAGTTATGTATTGTAATGTAATATAAAAACAATGCATTTAAAGGTCTGTGAATTGAATTATGTTTTGAAGCTTTTTTCTCTAGATAAATCAAAAAAAATATGTATGATATGTCGTCTTATTTATTTATCACTTGAATACCATTCCATATCAATTTATTAACTTAAAAAATACAATTTTATAATCTTTTTAATTTTTCAAATACATTTCTTTTTATTATTCTACAATTGTTTTTTAACATTAAGTTGATGTGAAAGCTATTATATTATTAAATAAATTTTAAAGGTATATATATGATGTAAATAATAAATAACCTTTTAAGAATACTGTTTTTTGCAGTCAAGGAAGTGATAATGGCTTAAAGTACACCCGACAAAATATTGCAGCAAGTGATGGTGGAAAGTCTTCGGTTCCACATTTTATATTTGTTTCTTTGTCGCGTAGTTTTTCAAAAGCTGATGCATATTCTCGATGAAATGAACTCATATCAATATTATTTCTTCCAATAACTGTTAAAGCTAAAAATAACAAATTTCTATAAATTGACAAACTCTTTTCTGAATTGTTCGTATTTTTAGTTTTTTGCCTTTCATTAGCTAAACGTTTAATAGGTATTGACAAATCACTGCATCTTATAGCTGAAATGATTTGTTGTATCGTATTTCGATTAAGGAATGATTGATCTGTTAAGAGAGCTTTGAGTAATGGACTTGAGGGTTGATGTTCTTTCCATAAAATATACATTGGTGGTCCGGATTCTTTATGTAAACTTAGATTATCCCACAAGCATTGAATTTGAATTGTTTTAATATTACTTAGTGGATCAAAATCATCTGTCGCTTGTTTATATAAACATAAGTTTGGTAAATGTGTTGAGCTATCAATTCTATCCATCCAATAGAGCAAATTCCAATAAACAATTCGATGATCCTGAACAAAAGAAGCTTTAACCAATGTTTGATCACCTTCTTGAGATAAAATGTTTTCTAATTCCTTACGTAACACAACCGGATTTAAGTAAGGTACAGTTAAGCTTTCAATGGGTTTAAGACTCTCTAATGTACCTTTTCTATTATATAAATTCACAGTAAGGAAAGGTAGAGTTAAATTATTACAAGCGTGACAGGTTGTATTCAAGTTTGAATCTTCTGCAGCCCAACCTGCCATAATTTCTTCGTCGTATAATAAAACTGAACATTGCCTGCATTGGCAACAAGATGTCATTTGAATTAATATTTCTGCGTCATTATTTTCTTGGATTTCATAAGACTGACTATAGAAATTTTCTTGCAAAGCCGGATAAGAGCTGTAAGAAGATAATGATCCACCTTCCATAAGAATGGACGTTTTTGTTAAACAATCTTTTGTTTTTTCACGTAAATCGTGTTCGCTAGTTACTCGACGACACCTACCAGTACTTATTTCATCATTATGGGTCAATTCATCCTCACTAGCAATATCTTTTTGAAAACCAGAATTAGTTTTAACAGGTGTTGAAGTTAAAACGATTGCTTCTTTTATTTCGTCTAATTTTTTTGAAAATGATGTCGCGACATTTTTAATACTACTTATACTACCTTGCAAAATTTCATTCGATTTTTTTCCAGATACTAAACTACTGGGACTAAAATTAAACCTTAATGATGAGCCAAAATTCGATAAACTTGCTGTTACTCTAGAGGTTGGCATTGTTTCTGAACGATGCATACCTTTATTTAACGAAGTACCACCATCAAAAGTTGCACTTCTTTGTCCTTTAAATAATATTGGTTGATCAGAATACAAAACATAGTTTGTATTATTTTGCTTTTCTTCTGTTTTAGTTTCCGTGTTTGTTATAGTTTGTTCAATTTCATCATTCAACGCACCTAATGGGTCATTTTGTGTAACCGGTGTTCGTGGTGATATTTTAGTAGGACTTGATCCATTTGTACTGTCCTCATTTATACTATCAAATGATCCAATTTTGTCATGTATACGAGTCTTTTGAAACCGATTTATCAATGTTTTTGATGTAAAATCATCTAAAATTTATAAAATTTTTTTTATAAAAAAATAAAAATTTTTTTTTTTACATTATATAATTATTAATTACCTTTTTCAATTGATTGACGGGTTGCAGTATTTTCATCAAAGCCAAGTTTTGGCTGTGATATTCTAATTTCTGGATTTGATTTTGTATTTATTTCACCGGATATCAAAAGCCCTGCACTACTTATAACATTTGAAGATTCTTGTTGCATTGAATTCCGTACTATAGCTCCTCTTTTATCTCTAATTTTTTCAAAAGAAGTGAAATTTGTTAAATTTTGAGGATTCAACTCATTAATTTGTGTAGAGCTTCCTGAATCTAAACTTGTAAGAGAAGTTCCATCAACCGTTTCCAAAGCGTTTAAATTATTTTCACAGGAATCTAAGTACATTTTCTTAATTACATGTTTTTTACCCGCTTTTTTAAAGTGTGCTGCTCCTAAAACAACATTTTTTATACGATTCCAACGTAATTGACTCAATGTTGTGCTATCACTATGCCACTCTGACTCCAAAACACATCTATTGTAAAAACCATATGTGAGAGCATTTGGTTGAACTCCAGATCTTTTCATTAAATAGTGCAAGCGAACGGCTAGAACTGGCAAATTATGCATTCCGCACAATTGCATCATTATTCTGTAACAAAATTCATCACAGTTAATTTTTAATTTGCTAGCTCGTACTAAAACATCATATGCTGCTCTTAAAATTGAATGGACTTTGTCAGGTGATTCAACTAACATACTCGGTAACAATAAAAAGTATAACGAATAACAAGTTGCCAAAAGATATTTGGCCCATGTTTCTGGATGATTTTGACAATCACGAGCTAATTTCTGAGCAGATTTTATTTCATGCTTTGTTCTTCTTGCAATAGCTACTGGTGAACCAGGTATATGGTTAAAATTTTGTTGAACAGCTTTTGTAATATGATTTTTTTTTACTTCTATTAATAACTCTCGATTCAATGCAAAAGATTTGTAATTAAAATTATTTGAGTCCTTACCTGTATTACTACATGGTTCTGGAGGTAAAATATATTTTGTTCTTTCACTATTATGTCCTATTTCGGAATCGATCAGTCGAATATCACTAAAAGACTCATCATATAAACTTACTTTATCAGCACATTCATCAAAAAATGTTAAACCATGATCATGTTCTGATACAAAAGATCTTTCTTCTATAAAACGTATGAACATTTGGGTTTTCATAAGAAGTTGAAAAAATTTTTGATGAGCTTTATCACGAGATCTTAAAAACGCATTTAATTGAAATAAAGCACTAGGATCTGTTGCACCAATTGATGGAGCTTTAGATATCGGAACTAAATAATCTCTATAACCTCTTAAAATCGAGGACATGAATAATAAAAAGGCTTCTTGAATTCGTTGTTCTAGATCTTGTTCCCTTTTCTTTTTCTTAAAATCTCGGTCTAAACTATTTGTAGATTCGATGTTGTGTTGCTGTTTTAAATCTTCTAAATTTTTTAAAGTCTGTTTTAATAATCTCGCTGCTCTTTTGGGCAATAATTTTGTATTCAAGTGTTTTTGAGATTCACACAAACTAATAGTATTTGTATCTAAATCAACGCATGTGACATCTTGGGGTGGTTCGTATAAATCAAAAAATCTTGAATCAACCCCTATTAAATAAGGTAACGGAGCGTGAAGTACCTCCGCCAAACCTAGCGGGCAAAGTGGTATATATGGACATTGCCACTTAAATGGAAATAATAATGATACAACAGCCTCAGCTACTGCTGTTAATGTTGCTGGTCTTAATGAATGAATTAAAATTTTTTGTTCAGTTAAAGCTAATATTAAAATATGTAAACAATTTTCTGGACCTAAATTTGATAAAAGATGTTGAAATCCTGCTCCACTTTGTTGCAGTGGAGAATCTTCTGGTTGAGTAAGTAATATTCTATCACTACTTTCTGTTGAAAGTTGGAGCAAAATACTAGGCGATGGGAATGGTACTTCATCTAATAATTGGACAACATACCTTTCAATTGGAATAGGTAGATCCTGATTAATAGTTGATAAGCGGTGTAAATATCTTAACCATTTTTCAAAGGTGTCACCAAATGGATAATGAGATAGCAAACAAATTGCTTTATTAGTATGAAAAGAATGTGTATCATCCAATTCCTCATTCCATCCCAATAATTCTTTTTGTTTTTCTGTCAAAAATTGCGGATTAAAGTTTTCATAAAATGTTAAAGCAGAACCATACACCTTATATGTTCCATCATTTACTGTTAAAACGAATGTACTAAAAATAGGAGGACCAGCTTTTCGTTTCTTTGATTTTTCAACATGGGGCCAAGCTTCAAGCGATGCACCCATTGGTAAACAAAACAAAGGTACACTCGGGCATAAATTTAAAGGAAAATCTGTATAATCAAATGTTGGGTACCTCAATAAAATTTCTGGCTGATAACTTATTAACTTCGGTCTATTCATCGATTTTTTATAGCAAAGATATACATCGCAACCCATCATTCCTTTGTTAAGGGTTTTATGTATTTGACAATAAGCATGTGGTGGTTTTTCACCTTTCGAAGGAATGATTACACATAAATCAGTTACAACAAGATCATTACAAGGCATATCGATTTTTGCTCTTCTGAATGTTAAATACGTTTTTGCAGTTGAATTGTTCACATTTGCAACTCTATTCCCTGGTGTTTCTAAAACCATTTCAGCATCTGCCATTATTCTTTCTGCTCCGTCATACATAACACCAATATCAACAAGAGGAGGACGTTCTCTTCCTCGTCTGTAATATATAAGGCATGGCGATGATCTTACAGAGCCATAATTTAAATCGGCGTATAAGCCCGAAACTGTTTTATTTAAAACTTCATAGTTCTCTGGGGGCTCTTCACCCAAATCTGGAAAGAAAACACCAATATCAGTGATTGGTTCGATATAACCAGCAGATTTTAAATGGCCTGAATCACTAAATATGTTATCTTGTAGTAATTGTGGGTTTTCTGGTAACCCAGCTACTACAAAGTAATCTGCAATACGTTTATCTTCCATTTCATCTATGTAAATAACACATTAAGTCACATATAAATTACAAATATTTTGTTTCCTAATAAATAATTATGAACAGGTTCTTTATGAAAATTACGAAACACTCTTAATGAAGCATCGTTTCGAAAACAAGTTTTTAAATCACACAAAAATTACTAGAAGAATAGCAGTTGATTATTTTTAATAGTAAAGTTGCTATCGTAAATAAACTGTTAGGTTGAGCTTGTAGTAATTGTATTATTTATATAAATTATAAATAAAAATTTTACTTTTAACACATTGTATGTGGTTTGAAAATTATTTAATAATTCCTTAATATGTTTTAACAATTATTAAGAAATTAAGTAACAAAAATCTTCATTTAATTACCTTTAATTAATTTTAAAATTATAATTGTTTTCTGTTGGTGATTGGTATGCACAATTGGTATGTACTATATTTGATATTTGATAATATGTATACATACATAAAGTTGACAAATGACAATTGACAAATGCAATTTCAGATACGGATAACAGAACAGTAAGTGACATTCGAAATTTCCACGTCATTTCATTAATTTTCTAAAGACATAATTAAAAAACTAATTTTTGAGAAATATTACAAGTGTTTTTGTTTAAAAAAATGGATATGCTATCTGGTGACGATAATTCAGACAATTTTACTAATTTTATAGAAGGAAATATCAATTCGCCACTGGAACAGATAAATGAAAATTGGTCTTACGGTTTTAATGACCCTTTGTTTTATGCTGATAATTTTTTGGATAACTACGATAATTCTCCTATTAATACTTTTCAAAGTCCATATGATGAAATATGTATGGGTTTGGATTCAGAAATTGAAAATATTTCAGGAAGTTCTTCAGATTCCGGCGTATCTTCAGATCACTTAGATGTTGATATTAATGAAACATTAAATTTTGTTAATAATAATCAAGATGTTAAAGAGAATGAATTAAATAATGTTTTTGTTGAAAATTCTACATGTTTACAGAAAGTTGATATTAATACTGTAAAAAAAAATTTCCCCAAAGTTGTTGTGCAAAAAGTACCCCAATTAATAACAGTCAATGCAAATTCATCTAAAGCATTTGAAAAAAACAATCAACCAGTTGGAAAATTTAATACTCCAAAAGAAATAAAAATTGTAAAAGTAGCACCACTTAATATAAATAAAAGTAAAAATGTCACTATTCAAATAAAGAATTCAAACACAAATGGAAAAATTCAAACAAATCCTGGGACGTTTTTTATTAGTAAAGGTAAAATAGCTGAAGTAAAAAAAAATATTCAAAATTCAAAAAATTCACCACATTCAATTCTAATACCTATATCAGTTAAGACAGTTAAAGATTTGAAAGCTGTTAAATTATTAAAATCATTACCAAAAGAAAAATTTGTTAAAACTGAGATAAATTCTAACCCATATTTACATGAGTCACACATTGAAGATGATGATGATGACGATGATATGGAAAAGATGGATTATGAATCCGAAATATCTTATGAAAAGGACGTTAAATATCCTAAACTTGTTTTAACAACTGAAGAGAAACGGCTTTTAGCAAAAGAAGGTATAACTTTACCACAGCATTATCCTCTTACAAAGAATGAAGAAAGAGAACTAAAAAGAATTCGAAGAAAAATTCGAAATAAAATATCAGCGCAAGATTCAAGAAAAAGAAAAAAGGACTATGTAATTGGATTAGAAGCAAGAGTTAAACAATGTACAGAAGAAAATCAAAATTTGATGAAACGTATTAAAATGTTACAATTACAAAATCAAAGTTTGGTATCACAAATGAAAAAAATGCAGGCATTATTAACAAAAGGTACCGATAAAATAACACATCCTACCACTTGTTTAATGGTACTTTTAATGAGTTTGGCTTTAATAACAGCACCAAATCTTAATTTGTCACAAAATGATAAAGAAGTGCTTGATGAATTATCAAACACACAAAATGTTGCAATACAAAACAGAAATTTATTGTCTAATATTAAATCAAATGCCATTGAAAGTTTTGAAGACGATAAAGGATTTTCAACGAAAAATAATATTAAATTTATCGATTATGATGTCGATGAAAGAAATTGGTACGAAATAAAAACAGATGCAGAGAATAACTCAAACCATAATCTGCATAACAATATGTTTTCTTCTTTATCAAACGATGAAATTAATAAAGGAAGTATTTATGATGGAGATATGCCAGATTTATTTTCATCGACAAATTATCTGTTTAATCTGGATATATCAAATGGGGGTAATACTATAAATGAGAAAATTGATCTACGAAATGATAATGAACTTCAATCAGCAGATATAATGAAACATTTAAATGTTTTATCATTTCCAAGATAAAAAAAGAAGCTTGTGAATATATTTTAATGCTGTTACTTCAAAACAATGGATTTTATTAACTAAAATTAATATTTTTTTATTAATTTTGGACTATTTAAATTTTTTATTATTGCTATTATTGTAAAATGTATACTTATATTTCTATTTTACCATTATTTAAGTACCTAATTTATGTTCATTTTAGTCTTTTGTCTTGATTTTTAATCTATTAAATACAACTATATAAAGTAACACTATTATCTGCTTTTATATTTTAATAATTCGTATTAGATAAGATTAAGGAATAACAAGGTAATTTTTTAATTTTATTTTTAAGAATTGATTAACTTTAATTTTTTTTATAGTTAATTTTGACAGTTTTAATAGACTTTTTGAATCTTCTAGCGCCTAATGAATCTTTTCATTATATATTTAAAACTTCTAGGGTTAAATAATATTTATTTTTTAAATATGTATTTGAAAAAGACGAAAAAATTTTATGATATAAAAATATAACTAATTTTAGAATTAACAAGGATATGAAATTTTGAATTTTTTGATCTGGGGTACATATTTTTTAAATTTAAAAATATCAAAAAATTGTAAAAGACAAATTATGTGGAGTAGGAATAATATGTTTAATACAAAGCTATTTCGGGTTGAAACAAATAGCAATAAGACCAAAGGATCTTGAAATTAAATAAAAAGAATCTAAGATTTACAGAAGTAAGCACGGACCAACTAAAGCACCCATGCGGCCAGAATAGACAGAATAGCAACAAAAAAAAATTAAGAGACTGTGTATAAGAAGTCCAAACTGTTAATTATATTCTATGTCACTGCGTAATCGTACAATCTTTATGGTTGAGATCCCTAGAGGGAAGTACTGGAAAGATTTTTTGTTAGCAAAGGAACCAGAGAAGTTTAATCCTATTTTTTAAGGGAATAGAGAAACTTGATTGGTGGGGTTTAAATCCGAGTGGCTTAGAACAAAATTGCGCAATTTATTCAATGATCTATTTCTGAGGATTAATTTAACAACGATTTTTAATAATTAAAACCAAAAAAGTAATATTTTAATATAAAAATTATTCTACTTCCGATATTTGCAGGGTAGTGTCCCCAATTTGCAATAAAATTTTTCAAACAAAGAGTATTCATTGTAATTTGTAATGCATCTGAAAAATGTAACTTTCTAAAATATATTTCCTAAATATATATTTTTCTCTTTTAACTACTAAGCTAGTAAAAACCAGCACAGTATAAACCATCATTCATGGCTATCATTCCTTGCCTGAAAATATTGAAAAAAATATTAAGAAGAACTATTTATTTTCAGTCTTAAATTAGTAAATTATAAACTAGACCATCAATATTTATAAAAAACAATATAAAATTACTGAATTCCCAAACATGGTAGAAATATGGGGATTATGATTTTAAATAATAAATGTTTACTACCGCAATAAAAAATTCAGAATTTCAAAAATATT
This sequence comes from Dolichopus griseipennis, assembly GCA_963082915.1. Taxonomy (NCBI): domain Eukaryota; kingdom Metazoa; phylum Arthropoda; class Insecta; order Diptera; family Dolichopodidae; genus Dolichopus; species Dolichopus griseipennis. The sequence continues at coordinate 24,905,957 of OY720445.1, read as the reverse complement.
CCGAAAATTAAAAACGCAATCTCTTTTTTTACTGTGTACATACATATTTCTAATTTTGACGAGAAAGAGTTATTTACACTTTTAGAGTAGTGGAGCTCGGCCAATTTAAAGTTAGATTTCTGGAACTATATTGAATTCCGATTTCTGGAACTATATTGATTTCTACATGTAAATCAATATGTAGAAAATGACACATTTTTTCCTAAAAACAACTACTGCACGCACGCTTTAGCCTTTAAATGATGTTAATTTTTTAAAAATTTAAAAAAAAAAAAGGATTTCGAAAAAATTATATGAATTACATACATTAATGTGGATAATTTTGAATGTTTTGCAAAGAACGACCCATAAGCATGTTAGCATATACTCTACTAGGACCAAATGAAAAAAAAATATGTACCCATTTTATTAAATTGACTTTTAAATCCAATCACGTCAACTAATTGAGTCACTATATTGAATAATGCATGGTAAGTACTATACACAAATTTCATGACAATAAGCACAATTTTATATTTGACATTAGAATTATCAAAAGTGGTGCTGTTTTTAATTTTTGTTTGGTAAAAAAAAACTAGATAAAAAAAATTGTTTTAATATCTAATATTTTTTAAAATATTTTAGATTGCATTCAAAACATTGTTTTTTAAATTTGACTTTTTGAAGACAAGGTTTTAAACCTCAAGGCTCAAATACTTATAAACATACAAATAACAAAAGTTAAATATGGCCGGTGTTTTGTTTGAAGATATTTTCAATGTAAAAGATATGGATCCGGAAGGAAAAAAATTTGATCGTGTTAGTAGATTGCATTGTGAATCAGAATCATTCAAAATGGATTTAATATTAGATATTAATTCGTGGCTATATCCAATGGATTTAGGAGATAAATTTCGTTTAGTATTAGCTACAACACTTAGAGAAGATGGATGTCCGGATAGTGGAGAATTCAATCCATTAGAACAGGAAGGTACTAGGGCTGATAGTTTTGAATATGTCATGTTTGGAAAAATTTATAGAATTGAAGGTGACGAAGCACATAATGAAGCTTCAAGTAGGTTATCCGCATATGTGTCATATGGTGGCTTACTTATGAGACTACAGGGGGATGCAAATAATTTGCATGGTTTTGAAGTAGATCAAAGCATGTACTTGTTAATGAAAAAATTAGCCTTTTAAAAAAATATAAAACCTGTATAAACTAAAAATCTATTTTTTAATTTTTTATGTTTTGATATTATGTAGCAAATTATTCTAACTACTGAATATAAAATGCGGAAGCTCAGGTTCATCAAGGACTGTAAAGCTATAGAAGAAGAAGAATATAAAATGCAGTTCACCATGTTAAAATTTGAAAGTTTGATTGAACCAATTGTTTTGAGTAATTTTCAATTTTTATATACATACAATATTTAACGAACATATCTTTTTTATTGTAAAAAGTTAGAACTTTGCACAGTTTATAAAATTTTGAGTAATGTTAAAGTAACAGAAAAAAACATTACGATTTACGAGTATAAAATGTAGTTAACCGCCAATTAATAATTTGACATTACTCATATTATTTCTTTTTTTTAATACATATATACTTAAGTTGCGGTTTGAATGATTGTTTTAAAACTTTAAAAATTTGTGAGTGTATGTAAAAGAAAGTTAATGTAAAACAAATAAGTAGACCGTTAACTTTTTAACACTAGTAGGTCATTTTACTTTTTAAAATACCGTTATATATGTTTAATTAGATTGGCTAGAAAAAAAAAAATTGAAATTTTTCAAAACACTCGGACAACGACTAAAAGTCCTGCCAATTATATCAAATTGCAACTAACAAAACTCATTATTTATAAGCTAGACAATAGATGTTTCATTGAAATTTAGTTTTTCTTTTATTAGATAATTTTTTTAAAAAATTATATTTGAAAGAGTTATTGTTTCGGTGGATAGAATTTGGGGAGCTTGAAACTTATTTATTTATTTGTAGTGCCGGACAATGGTAAATATTGCCTGATATTATGCAAATGGGAATTACGATGCATTCGCATGCAGTTTACTATATTGATTGTTAACCTAATGAACAGTGAAACAGCAACAACTTCTGTTTTTGTAGCTTTTTGCAGATGTGAACTTCATACATAAATAAGAGATTTAGTTTTCTCAAATAAATTGTTAAAATATACAGAACAGGTTTAGGAATGGTCATACATCATGTACTATTCCTATATAACATATAAACTAATAAATTAATAAAATATGAAATGACCAATTCCAGCGAGTCGTCTCGTCTGCGTGTACTCTTTCATTTTTTTATATTTACCTTTATTCCATTCCCTCTTGTGAACTATAATTTTTCCTTCTAAATTTCTCATATTTAAACAAAAACAACTTTGTTAATTGTTATAAAATTAAATTCGATCAAAAAAATATTCAACAAACACATTGCATTTACTTTCAATATTTATTATTTACTGGAAAATCAATTTTAATATTACTGTAAAATGTAATCAGTAAAATTTGTACGCACCTATAGTGAAATAATAAAATTGATTTTCTATTAATTATTGAATTATTTAAAAATGTTGATGAAATGTAAAATGAAATGTTTTTGTTAGAATCTTTAAATTTACCTTTAATGTAAAATGTTTTTTGTAACAGACAAAAAATTAAGAGAAAAAGAATTTATTCTTAAGTATATTTTTGGGATTAAAATGTACCTAAGTACCTTTGCGAATTAAATAGAGCAGAAAAACGTACAATTGTACTAAAACACATCCATGACACGCACGTCACACTCGACTCGTCTGGAACAGTCTAATGAGGGCAGCGTTGCCAGCCGTACTATAATTATAGTATTGTACCAGAATTTAACCAAAAAACTTTAGTTTGTACTATGTACTATAATGAACCATGTATAATACGCCAAAATACTATTATTTCCTTAAACTCAAAAATAATTTAAAAATTGAATAATTAAGTATTAATTTCATGCAATTTGCCTGAATTTTTTTATAATTTTATTTTTATCATGATTCAGCCCGTACCGGTCCGTCTAAATATTGTGTAAATAAAGATTACCCTTTTGCTGGGTAAAGTTATTAGTATTAAATATCATGATATTGATTATATTCTAAAAAAATGCATTTTGTGCTAACTGGGCAACAGCTGAGTGCTGTCATTGTTATCTTGTCAGTCTTAAACTTAATTCTTATAGCTATTTCACATTAGCAGATTTTTCAGACGACTTTTCATACGCCTAATATAAATTTATGTTATTTTTTTTTTTGTTTTTATTTTTTGTTATATGTTTAAGTTTGTATGCTATTAAAAGAAAAAAAAAAAATTAAATAAAATAAAAACCATTAAATTTCTATAAAAAACGAGGAAGAGTGTAGTAGAGTAGACTGTGTCAACTCTGGGATACCCGTATGACCGTAACATATACATTCTATCATCCAGTTAATTACTTTTGGCAAAATTTCAAACATTCAGCTTTATTAGGTGTAGAGAAATGCTCATATAAAAGAAGGAGTTGTATGGCAGCTACTCGAACCCTTTGCAGTAGACCAACTAAATTTTGCAGTAACCTTGGTCATTACACTAAACTATTTTTGGCTAAATTTCAGACACCCAGCTTCATTTGGTGTAGTGTAATCCTCATATAAAAGAAGGAGTTGTATGGCAGCTACTCGAACCCTCTGCAGTAGACCAACAAAATTTTGCAGTAACTTTGGCCATTATACTAAACTACTTTTGGCAAAATTTCAGACACGTAGCTTCCATAGGTATAGAGTAATGCTCATATAAACTTAGAAGTTGTATGGCAGGTACTCGAACCCGTGGACCAAAATGGCTGAATTTAAAACTCGATTCCGTTTTTTGCATAAAAACGAATTTGTGAAAATTTCATAATCCTAGCTCCATTACTTTTTGAGTTATCGTGATGACGGACGGACGGACATACATCGCTAAATCGATTTATTTTTCGATTCTTATCCGATCCATACACTTAAGTCTATATCTACCCCCCCTCCTTCTCTGCGTCACAAACGTAATGGCAAATTTATTATACCCTTGGACTATATAGTCATACGGGTATAAAAATTATTTGTTATAAGTTTTGTAATGAGTTCTAAAATTATTGTTGAGTTTTTTTCAATTTCAGACATTTCGAAAATATTTTCTACTATTTTAAAATAGTACTATAATTTACGTAATTTTTCTCACAAATACTATAATTTTGACCACTTTGTTCTATAATCTTGTCAGCTAGAGTTGGCAACGCTGAATGAGGGATCTGTCTTAATTCATTTGCTTATCATATGATATCAATAATAATTAATAAAAATTATTCTTGTGTCTCCATATGTTGAGATTTGAAAAATACCTATTTTATTACATATATTTTTTTAAATAGTTTTTTAATTATGTCTCCAATGTTAAAAATATTAAAGGTGAGATAGGCTTACAAGAAAAAATAAAATGAAGAACTTATAAAATATTTAACAAATATTTAGACTTTGACCTCAACCGGTTTGCGAAAGTTTTCCTCAAAGCAAATAAATGATGTTGTAATAGTTTCAGCTGCTAGGACTCCCATTGGTAGTTTTAGAAGGTACTAAAAATTGTAGTTTCTAGAAGTACTTTTTTTTATAATTACATATACTTATTTTTAAGCAATTTGGCAAGTTTATCTGCATCGCAACTTGGAGCAGTTGCTATTAAAGTAAGGGTCGAGTTGAATTTTTTTAAATAAATTTACTCAAAAAATTTCTGTATTGAATTTGAAATTAGGCAGCTGTTACTCAAGCAGCAATATCTGTTAATGATATTGATGAAGTTTATATGGGAAATGTCGTTTCAGCAGGATTAGGACAAGCGCCAGCTAGACAAGCTGCTATTTTTGCTGGTTTACCTAATACTGTTTGCTGTACAACTATTAACAAAGTTTGTTCATCTGGAATGAAATCAATTACTATAGGTTCTCAATCTCTTATGTTAGGATTAGCAAAAGTTGTAGTTGCTGGTGGCATGGAATCAATGTCTAATGTACCTTTTTATTTACCTAGAGGCGATACTCCATATGGTATGCAAAAAATTTAATAAATTTTTTTTTCAAAATAAGCCAATAATTTGTAATTCTACACAATTTCAGGTGGTGTTAAACTTATTGATGGCATAGTCTTTGATGGTTTAACTGATGTTTATAACAAATTTCATATGGGTAACTGCGCTGAAAATACTGCGAAAAGTCTTAATATAACAAGAGCTGATCAAGATGAATTTGCTATTAACTCATACAAGCGTTCAGAGAAGGCATGGGCTGAAAAAATTTTTGAAAGCGAATTAGCTCCAGTCAAAATTCAACAAAAACGAAAACCGGAAATTTTAATTTCAGAAGATGAAGAATATAAACGTGTTAATTTTGATAAATTTGGACAACTATCAACTGTATTTCAAAAAGAAAATGGTACAGTAACTGCTGGAAATGCATCAACTTTAAATGACGCAGGAGCAGCGTTAGTTCTTATGACAGTTGAAGAAGCAGAGCGTTTAAATTGCAAACCTTTAGCTTCTGTTGTATCTTTCCAAGATGCTGAGACAGCTCCTATTGATTTCCCAATTGCCCCTTATTTTGCCATCGAAAAGTTATTTAAGAATGTTGGAATAAATAAGCAAGATGTTGCTATGTGGGAAATAAATGAGGCATTTTCTGTAGTAGTTTTGGCTAATCAAAAAAAACTTGATATAGATCCAGAAAAAGTAAACATTCATGGTGGAGCAGTATCTCTTGGTCATCCCATTGGAATGAGTGGAGCTAGAATTGTGACACATCTTGTACATAATTTAAAGGCAGGCCAATTAGGATGTGCTTCAATTTGTAATGGCGGAGGTGGTGCAACGTCAATTCTAATTAAAAAATTGTAAGAAAAAAGTTAATCGTGAAATAATTTTGTTTCTTTTTCGTTAAATTTAAAAAATTTTTGCATTTATAAATTGTTAAATTTTTTATACATATATGTACCTATATTAAATATATATTTTTTACCTATTTGTATATAAAACAATGTTTATCAATATTTTATTAATTTTTAGAAAAAATTCAAATCCAGTGGGTTATAAAAAACCGAAATTAACATTATTTACAAAAGATAACTGTCAGCTTTGTGACAAATTAGTTGAAGAATTAGAAACTAACTTTCCTGGGCAATATCATTTAGAAAAAGTTGATATAACAGATAAACAAAATATTAAATATTTAAAATTATATAGAAATGATATACCCGTCGTTTTCTTAAATGATCAATTTTTGTGTAAACATTATTTAAATATAAGTTTATTAAGAGAAAAATTATCTCAAATAGATTAAGCAATAATTATAATTTTTCAAAATATAAATGTTAGTTGTTAACAAGCGCTATGACTTTGTATTGTCATTTAAATCTGCCAATTTCAATATATTCATAGCTTGTTCTACAGTTGGATTGTCAATCATTTGATTTCGGAAGACAAATGCGCCCTAAAAATTTTTATTTTATTTAAAAATTAATGTAAATTTCATTATTGTCACCTTTCCAAGTTCTTGATTTTTATTATAGGCTTTTAAACATTCTCGAGCCCATTCAATTTTTTCTACAGATGGCATGAAAGCTTCTTGCGTAATTTTGACTTGCATAGGATGAATAGTTTGTTTTCCAGTGTATCCCATGTTAGCTCCCTCTAAACATTGAACTTTCAATCCATCAGTATCTTCAAATAAATTATTCAAAAATTGGAACTTTCTATTTTTTTTACAATACCCTTAAAATTTATATACCATATCTATAGCTTGCAGACCAAATGCTTTTGCAGTCAACACTATTTTTTGCCTGGCATATAAAATATTAGAAGAATCTTTTGGATCACGAGTTGCTCCTAAGTCAGCTAAAAAATCGTCGCTACCAAAAACGATTCCGGCTAGGACAAAACTTTCCTTATTTTTATTTGCATTTCTGCCTCTTTCACAAATTTCTTTTAGATTTAACAAAGATTCACATGATTCGGAATAAAATATTAAATTAATAGGTTCACATTGTAAATTCCCAATTGAAATTGATAACAATTTGGAAAATTCTTCTATATCATTAATGTTATTTACTTTTGGAAGAAATATTGTTTTTGGATTAATATTTTTATCATTCTTATCAAATATCACCTTCAAATCATCAGCAAGGAGTCCTGATTTAACCGAATTGACGCGAACTGCGAAATCAGTATGTTTATTACATGAATGCTGTATTTTATTTCTAAAAATATTTTTTATTGAATTTCGTGCTTTATCTTTATTATTATGTGCAACTCCGTCCTCACAATCAAAAACCACACAATCAATAGAAGGAAGAGTTATTGCTTTTTCTGTATGTTTTTCACTGTCCCCCGGAACATATAGAATTGCACGACGTGGTGGTTGAGTAGTTAACTTTCTTAAAATTAAGTTGGATAAACTTTTAGTACAAATTTTTAAATTTGTAAATAACATTTTTATTTTACTTCTTTAATGTTTACTTAACTTGTAAAAGTACATACTACTGTTATGTACAAAAATTACAAATAGTAAAATCAGCTGTCTAAAATTGAAATATAAACAAAGAATACTAGTAATTCTATGAATATATAAAGTGATGGCACATTTACTAGTTGGCTTACTCTAAATCATGACTCATTTACTAGTGCCAAGATTGCGTTATTTTTGTTGAGTCTATCATCTTTGATACTTACACTTATATTGACGCGATGAGGCAGACTTGTTTTCTTGGCAAAGAGTTGAATGCCGATAGAGTATTTATGCTGTGTTGTGTGCCTTGTGCATATTCTCATCAAAATGAACACACATGGCATAACTTGGCATACTTAAATAATTCAGAATTCATTTGAAAATAAATACTAAAATATGAATTATAAATCGTGTAAAACCTTAAAAAACTAGAAAACATCTATGCGTAAAGACAGAATCGAAGAAAAACTTAATTAAACCATATAAATATTATTATGCTGTGTGTATACGTGAATGTACTGTGTAGCATGTAATTTTACAAAGAAGTCGCATTGACAGAACAATGCGATATGTAAATATAAATAAAAAAAAGTTGATTTGAATTAGTGAGCAATTAGTGATACCTATTAATTTGAAGAAAAATGTAAAAAATAAATTAATTTTGATACAAAAGAGATCAATGGAAATGCATTCAATAAAATTTTGTAAATGTACTAGTTCTAGTATTTTTTACAGCGATCAGCCAGCGTTCTACCTTCGTAAATCGTAATTCATTGTATTTTTTTTTTTAGTTTAGTTGTGTTTCTTCAGTGTTTGTTATAAAAAAGTAAAAGATTTCTTGTGTTTTCTTCGACTATGACATTACAGGTAGATTCAATCAAAATACTTTTTAAATATATTGTTTTGTTTATTTCTAATTTAATTCAAAAGTTACAAAATGATTCCTTTTTGGAAAAAGTGGTGTCGGTTATGTGGTTCACACAATAAAATAAGTATTGATACTATTATTAAAAATGAAAATGAAAGTTTATTAATAAAAGATGTTATATTTAAATATTTTTCATTAAATGTATGATAACATTCAAGTTTCTTAAGTTTATATTGTCTCTAAAAATTTTTTGTCATTTTTAGATAGAAAATGAAGAAACACCAATTAAATTATGTTTAGATTGCTCGAATTTCTTACAATCTTTGTCAAGTTTCGGCCATAAAATCAAAAATGTTCAACAAATGTATATGGAATTAGAATATCAGGAAAAACTTGGAAATTTTATCGATTTCAACAGTTTAAGAATAAAATTTGGTTTAGATGAAATAATTGATTTAGATTGTAAAATAGAAAATGTATCAGATGATATATCTAATCAAAATAATGAAAATTCTGTAGCTGATATTTTAGGCGACGATTTTCAAACAGAATTAGAAGAAGATCATTGGATAAACACAGATGTATTTTCATCTAATTTAGCTAAAAAAGAAAATGTTAAGGAAGAATCATTTGATATTACAATACAAAAAGAAAAGGTGAAAAGCGTAAATAATTTTATACGTGTAGATACAATTCAATGTGAAGTATGTCCAAAAGTTTTTGCTCAAATTTCCCGATACTTACTACATTTAAAAAAAAAACATAACATTGTTAAGGAACCCCCACCTAAAAGTCGTCAAATCAATTCCGAAGATAAAATAATTTGTAAACTTTGTGGTAAAAGTTGTGGAAATCGTGGAGCATATGTATCTCATATGCAGAAAAAACATGAAAATGCGGAAATTGAAGAGCCGAAATTATATGAATGCAGAATTTGTTCAAAAACTTTTACACAAAAAATGACACTCACAAAACATGAGGAAATACACTTACCGAAAGAACAAAGAAATTTATTTCCTTGTACCCAATGTAATAAGAAATTTTTAAATGAATACTTATTAGAAGCTCACGTTAAAATTGTTCATTTAAAGGAGAGGCCGTTTGTATGCGAAATTTGTGGTAAAGGAACAACTTCTAAAAGATCATTGGTAAACCAATACATATAGTTTTTATTTAAATGTTAATATTTTATAAATATTTTGTAGGAAGATCATAAATTTGTTCACATGGAGCCTACTCATAAATGTCAAATTTGTTCACAACTTTTTAAAAACGTTCAAAGACTGAAAGTGATAAATTCATAACAAAAAAAAATTAGAAATTAATACAATAATGAAATGACCCTTTTTTTATTTTAGGTTCACATGAAAACACACGAAAACTTCAACGTACCGTGCTTAATATGTAATCTTAGATTGAAAAATAATCAATCATTAAAAGAACATATGCTAATACATAATGATATAAAAAATTTTAAGTGTCCTTTATGTGAAAATGCTTTTCGATGTCGCCGAAATTTAAGAGCGCATATGTTAACACACACCGGTTTAAAACCATACCACTGTTCATTTTGCGAGGTATCGTACGCAAATCGCTCAAATTGCAAAAAGCATGAAAAACATGCTCATCCTTTAGAATTTGCTGAAATGGAAGCTAAAGGTTTAAGAGTTCATAGCAAAAATGTTCCTAAATTCCATGAACTAAAACAAATGATGGAACAAATGAAGCAAAAAATACCATGAATCAAAAAATACCTTAATTAATTTAATTATTTTAAAATAGTGTTAATTTAAAATTAAATTGAAATTTTTAAATTTCCCAAATAATATGTATATCATTATTTATAAAAGCAAACAAATGAAAAATTATTTAGCGTTTTTTCTATGAATTTTGAAATTGATTTAAAATTTTTAAAAAACTAGTTGTAGGTATTTAAAAATTAATTTTTAGCCTTCAATGTAAAATTTTTTTATAAGAAATATATTGACATGAACAATATGCTTAAAAATAACAATTGAAATACAGCAGAATCAGAAAAAACAAAAATGATCTTCTAAAATGCAAATTGAGTTGAGACTTGAAAAAAATACAATAGGTACTCAACCAAGTAAACTCCAATATTTGCCGTTAAAACCTAAAAAAAAGTCCGTACCTTGTGTAATGTGATACATATTTCAATAAAATTTCCATGCCGATTAGAGTAGAACTAGTTCAAACTGGTTCAAACTCCAGTAAACGGATTACATTACAAGGGTAAATTTAAATTAATAATTTTATAAAATATAGTTTGCTGATTTATATACGTCAAAAATTTGACCAATGATAAACAAAGGATTTAACAGATTGTTTTTAAACTGATACCCTTCTTCAACCACAGAATCGTTAAAAGAGCTCGAAAAGAGAACTATCAAAACTTATATTGGCTAAGAACGATAAAGTAGTTTCCACGCGCTTTACACAAAAGTACAATTTTATTTTAATCTGCTCATTTAATACGATTTTAGTCTTACAGAACAACAGCATATCATGCCATTTTATAAAACGTAAAAATTGGGAACTGCTTGATTGGAAAACTGAGCATTTTTAAAATTGCGAAATTTCTCATATGTCATCAGGGCTTGGATTTTTTTAGGCTTTAATTGGTCACATTACTTATGTGTTGGTGTTAACAGATGGTTAACAGCCAACAGCTATATTCAAATGTCAAAAAAAATGAAACATCTAATGTACATAGTTTGTAAACAAAACAATACAATTTATTATTTAAATAACAAGAAATATAAAATAAATAATTTAAAATGTCAGAGGAAGTATGGAAAAAGTGGTGCCGATTATGCGGTAAAGACAGTTCTGAAGTTGATGTTTTCTTGAAACTGGAAGATTTTTCAACAGTAGCTGAAACTATTCAAAAATTTTTAGCCATTAATGTAAAATTTTTTTAAGTTATTATATATTATTCCATTCCTATACACTTTTTATTTTTAGATTTACACTTATGATGAAGCCCCAACTAAAATTTGTAAAAAATGTTATCAGTTCTTATATGAAATTATTAACTATTTCATTCAAGCCCATAAAGTTCAAGAAATGTTTTGTGACTTACAATTTAATGATAAATTTAATATCACCGTTGATTTAGATGAAATAAAAATAAAATACGGGATTAATAGTGTTGAAAATGCATTTTATTTATCTAAAAATAACGTAGACTTTAACAAAAAGTGTGTAAAAGAAAGCAGAAATTTTAAACTTAGCAATCTGGAGATGGGAACAATCCAAGTTCTTAATGAAAAAATAATAGTTGAAGATGGTCTGTCAGAAATCATAATTGATGAAAATGTTTTCACAAAAAATAATAATGATTTTCAAAGAGATTCCCAAAAAAGTGATAATGAAACAAATGTTGAGAATGCATTAATGGAAAATATAGATATAAAGAAAAGTTATAAAAAAAAACAAAAATTCTATAGAAAAAGGGAAAAACATAAAAAAAATTCTCAAAATAATTCAAATAGAAAAGAACCTGTTGCAGAATGTGAACTTTGTAACAAAAAATTTTTAAATAAAGGAGGTTATACATTTCATTTAAAAGCGAAACATTCGCTCACAATTGAGCCCGAGCCATGTAAATTTTGTAGTAAACTTTTTAAGACAACTTCAGATCGTCAAAAACATGAATTAACTCATTTACCGCCCGAAGATCGTAAATTATTTACATGTTTGCATTGTGATAAAAGATTTTTTTCTGAAGGAAATTTAAACGCTCATATTAAAATTGTTCATATTCGTGAAAAATCATTCATATGTGAAGAATGTGGAAAAGGGTATTAATTAGAATATTATTAAAAAGGTTTTTAATATCAATTTTTTTTTCATTTTAGTTATGTTACTGTTGACGCACTCAACTCACATAAAGTTGTACATAGTGAAGATAAACCATTTAAATGTTCAAAATGCCCGAAATCGTTTAAAAGATTGCCAACATTAAAAGTAATCGAAAAATTTATTTTTATATTTTAACAAAAAAAAAATTTATTTAATATAATGCGATTTTAGCTTCATTTAGAGTCGCATGAGAACCGCAAATTTATATGTTCCATATGTGGGACACAATTGAGTTCAAGGGCTTTACTTATGCGACATATGGTTATTCATTCTGATGAAAAAAAATACAAATGCAACTTTTGTGAAAAAGAGTTCAAAAGGCCAGACGCTTTTAAACATCATCTAATTCTGCATACCGGGCTAAAACCTTACGAGTGTCCATTTTGTGAATTAACTTTTGCTAATGGATCAAATTGCCGAAAACATCAAAAAACCGCTCATCCATTAGAATTAGCTGCAGCTGAAGCCAAAGGAGTTAAACGAGTTTGTAAAAACGTTCCAAAAATTGAACAACTTAGAGCAGTAAATAATGGAGCACTTGCCGAGAATCAGGATTGTGAAATAGAAAATGTTGAGATTAAAGAAAATTTAATCTCTATATCACTTTTTGAAAATTCTGTTAAAAGTGAATAAACAATAGTTAAAATTCTTATGTATATTTTTATTTTTTAAAGGTGATTTTATAACTTACTTAATAAATAATACAGTATGTATATATGTTTTTTTTTAAATTTATATTGCTTGGCTTTTTTTATAAAAATAGAAGGCTTTGAATTTCATATACTTTGTTTTATCTTTTCCATCATTTGCTTTAATTCATAAAACGTAGGAACACTTTTACTATGAAGTCTGAAATCTTTAGAGTCCATTTCAGCAAATTGTAAAGGGTGAGCATGCTTAACATGTTTCTTACAATTTGACGGATCCGAATAAGACACATCACAAAATGTACATTGATATGGCTTTAATCCTACATGTATAAACATATGTGTTTTTAAATTTCTACGGTCACGGCATGCATATTGACATAGAAGACATTGAAAATTCTTTTCATCAGTATGCGTGTTACGTAAATGTTCCTTTAATAATTATTTATAAAAGAAGTTTTATGTTAGTTACCAAGTTAAATAGAATATTACCTTTAAAGCAGCCATGCGTTTAAAATTTTTTTCACATTTTGAACATTTAAACGGTTTGTCGTCACTGTGTACGATCTTATGATTATTTAAAGAATTCAGGGTTAAATACCTTAAATTAAGAGAGTAAATATTTAACAGTTTAAAATTATTTTCTATTTTGTTTTACCCTTTACCGCATTCCTCACAAATAAATGATTTTTTACCAATATGAATAGCATTAACGTGAATTTGTAAATGTTTTTCCCATAAAAATTTTTTGTTGCACAGTAAGCACGGAAATGTTTTCCTTTCTTCTAATGGTAAGTGAGTTGATTCATGTTTTTCATAAGCTGAGATTGCTTTAAAGAGTTTTCCACAAACCTTACAAGATATAGGTTTACTCACAAAAGAATGTTTTGCTTTTAAATGAATTGCAAATGCTCCTTTTTTTAAAAATTTCTTACTACAAAGTTTACACTCCGCTATTGATTTTTCTTTATCATTTTTTTCGTTTTTAGTTTTAAATTTTATGCCTGTTTTTTCCAATTCTTCGAATTTGAAACTTTCTTTTTTAATTTCTAATGTAAAATCAGTATTAAAATCATTTAAATTGTATATGCCAATGTGATATTCATCTGTTTTTCTTTCAGTGCAACTTTCATGTATGTTTTCTAAAGTTTCGGAATCGTTTTTTTCTTCAATATTTTCTACAACTACGATTGACGATATATCAACTTCATCTGAATTTTTTTCAATCATATCAAAATTTGCAAAAGAATCATTAAATAAATTTTCGTCTTTTATTCGTTCTTCAAACTCGGGTTGTTTCTCAAAAGTAAAATTATTTTGGGAATTGACATCATTTTTTGGAGATAAAGTCTTAAAATAATCTTTCTTAGAAATGTTTTTAGTCATTTTGTTCATCATCTGCTTTAATTCATTAAACTTCGGAACATTTTCATTATGCATTTTAAAACCTTTTGCTTTCATTTCAGCAAAATCTCTAGGATGAATATTTTTCATATGTTTTTTGCAATTTGATTGATCTGTGTAAGAGATTTCACAAAATGGACAGTGATAAGGTTTAAGACCTGTATGCGTCAACATGTGAGCTTTTAAATTACGTCGATGTTTAGTAGCATAATCACATATGGGGCATTTAAAATTTTTTACATCAGTATGCAAACGAATATGTTCTTTTAATGATTGATTATTTTTTAATTTTAGATTACATATTAAACATTGAACATTGCAATTTTTTTCATGATTCTAAAAATAAAATCAATATTTTTTATAAAAAAAATTTTAATTTTTGTTACCTACTTTCAGTTTTTCAAAATCTTTATATAGGCGTGAACAAATTTTACACTTATAAATAGCTTCTATATGAACAAGTTTGTGAACTTCCTAAGAAAAAACAAAATTAATCAAAAAATTTTAATAGATATTTTTTATTTACTAAAGATCGTTTTGACGTGGTTTCTTTTCCACAAATTTCACAAGAAAATGGTCTTTCCCTTAATAAAGGAGTTTTTACATGAGGTTTTAATAATATTTCATCATTTGTGGCTCTCAATTGTTCAATTTTCGGCACATTTTTGTAAACTGGTTTAATCCCTTTTAAGTCTGCTGAAGCTAATTCAATTGGATGAACATTTTTTTGATGTTTTCTACAATTTGAGCCATCTGCAAAGGTAAGATCGCAGAAATTACATTCATAAGGTTTTAATCTACTGTGTAATATTAAATGATGTTTAAAAGCATCAGGTCTCCTAAACTCCTTTCCACATGAATTGCATTTATATTTTTTTTCGTCCGAGTGAAAAACCATATGTCGTCTTAGTAAAGCTCGGGAATTAATTTGTTTTCCACATATAGAACATATTACTTTACAATTTTCATGGGATTCTAAATGTGTCTAAAATTTATAAATGATTATTTTTAAATAAATGTCAATAGATATTTTACTTTAAGAGTAATTGAACGTTTGAAGCATTTGGAACATTCAGAACATTGGAACGGTTTCTTTGCGCTGTGCACAGTTTTATGAGAATTTAGCGCTGCCGCATTCACATATCTTGTATATAAAAAGAAACTTAAGATTTATTTAAAAATTTGTAATTAATCAACGTACCCTTTTCCACATTCTTCACATATAAAGGATTTTTTACGAATATGAACGTATTTCACATGAGCTTTTAAATCATTTTCTGATAGAAACTTCTTTTCGCAATTGGAACATGAAAATTTCCTACGGAGTTCGGAATTTAAATGAACGAGCTCATGTTCTTTTTGTTTTATAATAGAATTAAAATGTTTTCCACAAAAATTGCATTCTATATTATCAGCTTTGAAGCAGTGTTTTCTTTTTAAATGAAGAGTATAGTTCCCCCTATTAACAAATTTTTTGTGACAAATTTTACACTCTGCTACGATTTTAGAAATATGTTTCTCTTTATTATTCTCATCACTTTTATTTACATTAACTGAAATTTCAGAGTATTTATCCTGATTTTCTTCCAACAAATATTCTATGTTTTCATAAACTTGATTATTTGAAAATTGATTTTGATCAAAAATGTCCTGTTGAGTAAATTCATTTTTTTCGCTAAGGATGTTAGTTAGTTTTAAAGCCATATCCAACATATTTTAATAATATTCTTATTCAAACGAAACCATTTCTTGTTAACAATTAATTTATTTAGTTAGTAAACTTTTTGAAAATCAACCAAATCCCAATGTTATTATCTTATTATCATGCTTATGTCAATTGTCTGTCAATCAACAACTATAAAGTAGTTCCACGGGCTGTCAATTTTTTTTTTTTTTTGTGAGCCAAAAGTACAATTTTATTTAAATTTACTTACATTTGGTATGATTTTTGTCTTAAACGTTTTTTTTTCAACTCTGATTGTTTACAGCCTGTGATTTGTGTTTTTTTTTAAATCAAAGCGCGCTATGTGCTCAGTGGAAATATATTGAGCACGGCTGAGCAAAATAAAATACAAAGAAATTTTGACGTTTGTTAAAGGTTTAACTTGCAAAATAAAATTCAAAATGTTTTGTTTTTAAGTTATCCATTTTTGATTTAATTTTAAAAATTAAATTTTTTGACAATTTCAAATGTAACTAAAATAAAAATGACAGTTTTTATCAAATCGTGCTTTGTTTTTTTTTTTAATCTGAACGCTCTGTGCGTACTCTGTTATTTTCAGATCTCAGAGGATGCTCAGATCTATGTTCTGATTTAAAAAAAAAAAACCTTTAATAGGTTTCTTTTCTACTGGGTTTGGCAGCACTAAATATTGACATTTTTACTAGGCCACAATGCAATATACAAATTATACAAAATGCTACATACAACTACTAACAAAAATACTTAATAAATAGATGTAGTAAATTATAAGTTGTGTTATTGTTTTTTTTCAACTTAAATTTTTAGTAATCCAATTCGTAAAACTATTTCATAGTTAGAATATTTACCATGTATAAAAATTGGGAAAAGTGGTGCAGACTTTGTGGATATAATACTGTACCGGCACTAGATGATGAGATCCGATTAGTTTCGCCCGATGAAATGATTACAACCGCTATAATAAAATATTTTGGATTAATGGTACTTTAAAATTATAATTATTTTGGATATATAAAACAAATTATTTTAGATATCAGACAAAACTGCTGGTTTGGTTAAAATTTGTCTAATGTGCCACAATGTAATAAAATCCATTGTTAAATACAACAATCACATACTTAAAGTAAATGAAATGTTTCTGGATTTGGAAAAAAATTACCTAAATTGTGATATTAATTATGATTATATAAAAGAAAAATACGGTTTACTTATTGAAAATACATTATACGATTACGGAGCAATTTCTAAAGTTAAAACTGAGCAAGTTAAAGCTGAAATTGAATATAATATTTCATCTCTTAAATGTGAGACTAATCAATCCTTAAATGATTTAAAAAGTCCTAAAGAATATTTAGAATCTTCACTTATTGAAGAGTTAAATACTGAATGTTGGACGGAAAAAATTACAAAGTCTCCAAACCTTATTGAAATAAACAAGGAGAGCGAAACAAGTGTAGTTAAAAACTCTTTGGATGATATAGGAAAAAAACATTCCGCAATAAATAAAAGAACTAATAAAATCAAAAACTTAGAATGTGAAATATGTCATAAATATTTTGAAACTGTTAAGGGAAAAACAATTCATTTAAAAAAACAGCATTCTATTAGAAAAGGTCCTCCATTTAAATGTAATACTTGCGGAAGAATTTTTAAAAGATTTCAACAATTAAATATTCATGAATCAATTCACTTATCTGAAAATGAACGTAAGTATTATGGTTGTCCTAAATGCGATAAAAAATTTGTAAGTGAATGGTATGTCCAAGATCATATTCGAATAGTGCATGAAAGAGATAGACGGTTTATTTGTGAACAATGTGGTGCAGCCTTTGGAACAAATAAAAATTTACTTGATCATCATCTGACACATTCCGAAGAAAAAAAATTTCATTGTCTGAAATGTAATAAAGCTTTTAAATGCAAGCGAACATTAAAGGTATATATAATATATTTTCTTAAAATTATTTTTAATTTTGTAATTTTAGTTTCATGTCGAAACGCATGATGATACAGAATATCCTTGTCATATATGTGGTTTGAAACTTAATACTAAGAGAATTTTACGTCGTCATATGTTAGTCCATTCAGATCAAAATAAATATAAATGTAACTTTTGCTTGAAAGAGTTTAAAAGGCAATACGAATTCAAAAACCACCTACTTCTTCACACCGGATTAAAACTGTATCAATGTTCATTCTGCGAATTAACATTTTCTAATGGTTCAAATTGTCGTAAACATCAAAGAGCTGTTCATCCAGATGAAATAACGAATGCTGAATCAAAAGGAAATTTAATAATAGTTGAGAATGTCCCTACGTTTAAACAACTAGTAGCAGCAAACGAAGATGTTTTAATAAAAAAGACTTAGATAATATGAGGAGAAAAATACAATAAAAAAGAGAATATAAAATATACATAGATAAAAATAAAGTATTTTTAACAATGTCCAAGAATAGTTATAGAAATGTTTTAATGCATTAATTTAATTTTTTTTTATAGATTCAAATTTGCATTTTAGTAAAAATTTAAATTCTTACATTATCTTTTATATGAACATATAGTCATTACGACAAATTAAGCAAAAATAATTAGAGAAAAATTTTATAAATCTTTAATTAATTAAAACAATTGTAAACCATAAAATTATTGGTATTATAATTTCCGCCTTTAAACAAATTTAAAACTTACTAAAAATATAATTTCAAAAAAGAAATTGAACGTTAGTTCCCAAATTTGCATTTCTTTGATAAACATAATAAATTTTTGGAATATTTAAATTTTCATTTACCACTGTATTTATTTTTGGAGATTTGTTTTATTCGCATTATCATACCTGTCAACGCCTTCCTACAACATCATTTTGCTGCTGCGTTCTAAAGCGATATTAGCCAACCTATTTTGTTAATTTTTCCCACTGTACCGTAATTAGACATTATTCATGACGTTTAAACAGAAAAGTTTTTAACTCAATACAAATACAAATAAAAAATTCTGAACCTGAAGTCAGTTAACTTTATTTGCTATGTTGATGTTTACGGCAAAGAATTGATTCCAGGGAAAAAAGGTGTCATTGCATGCAATTACAAAAAACGCCACAATTTTATTTTTAATTTGTGTATTTTGCAATTATAAAATATGCATTATAAAGATTGGAAAAAGTGGTGTCGTCTGTGTGGTAAAAAAAATGGTTCAGATATAGATGTTACACTAAAATTTGAAAATACAGAAACTTTAAGCGGAATCATCGTTAAGTATTTTGGAATAATGGTACGATAATTACAATCTTTAATATTAATTATTAATTATGTAAATTGCCTTTACATAAATTAAATTTTTAATTTTATTTTACTATATTTTAGATATCTGAAGAAAGTAATTGTACAAAAATATGCATTATGTGTCATGATACAATTAATTCAATAATAAAGTATAATGCTCAAGTAGTTAAAGTAAATGAAATGTTTTTGGAATTAGAAAGTAATCTTAATCAAAATTTTAATATAGAATTCATAAGGAAAAAGTATAGTTTAACTAGTGCTGAAACTTTTTTACATATAAATGAAATAAAGGATGATATTTTTCCTATAAAATTGAATGCTCATGAATATGTGGATACAAATTCACAAAACAAAAACAATACGTCAACGGAAGATTTAAAAACTGAACTTGTTGAACTAAATGATAGTCTTAGTTTTTGTGAAGATCAAAATGAAGATTTAGATAGTGAAAGTGACGTAGGGGACACGAAATTTAAAGATGAATCAGATTTGACAGATTATTTAACTTCTAAAGAAGAGTTCAAATGTCCTAATTGTGAAAAGTGTTTTAAAAATCAAAGATATGTAAAAGATCATATTCGTAGAGTCCATGCAAAACAGTCTTTCATATGCGATATATGTAATGCTTCATTCAAATCTAAGAAAACACTTAATAATCACTATTCAACACACGCAGAAGAGAAAAAATTTAAGTGTCCTAAATGTGACAAAGCTTTCAAAGTTAAAAGATACGTTCAAGATCACATTCGCTTATTCCACAAAAAAGAAAAACCTTTTATATGCAAAGTATGTGAAGCAGCGTTTGAAAATAAAAATAAATTAGCTGAACACAATTCATTTACACATCCAGGAGAGAAAAAATATAAGTGTTCAAGATGTGAAAAGGCTTTTAAATGTAAACGTGACTTAAAGGTAATTTGGTTATATTGAAGAAAGTATATATTATCTAAGATCAATAAATTTGTAGGATCATTTTGCTATACATGATGGCACTGGATGTATTTGTCAAGTATGTGGTCTTAAGCTTAATACCAGAAAAATATTACGAATTCATATGCTAGTTCATTCGGATCAAAAACGGTTTAAATGTAATTTATGCTCAAAACAGTTTAAAAGATCAAATGCCTACAAGAATCATTTAATTTTACACACTGGATTGAAACCATATGAATGTCCTTTTTGTGGGTTAACATTTGCAAATGGATCGAATTGTAGAAAACACCAAAGAACAACCCATGCAGTTGAACTAGCTGCTGCTGAACTGGAAGGTGTGAAAAAGCTTCCTAAAACCATGCCTAGCATAAATGAATTAAAAGCATTAGTTACCGAGAATAAACCTTAAATTTTTTTTTATAAATTAGATTTTAGTATAATTTTATTATTTCAATTTTTTTAATTAAGAAATATAAAAGATGTGATTGTAGGTGTATCAATATTTTAAAAAATAAATATTTTTTTTCTAGTACTATAACTTTTTTTGTTTTAGAAAACTAATTAATTGAAATCAATTTAAAACCGGGGTTTTTAATTATTTGTATTAACTTATAATTTAATTGCAGAAAATAAGGTTCTCTTGGCCAATATTTCATAATTATAAACAAAGGGTAATGTATTCACCATTGAATAACTAGTTAAGACTATATTATTAATTATATACTGATAGTTCTAATCTGGCTAATTAATCATTATAACAACCTCTCTTTAATCAAAAAAAAAAACATAAAAAAATAGTCAAAAGTGTATGTAGTTGATTTACTACAAAAATAAATTGACAGTTCATATTTTGAGTTTTGGCTTTATTATTCTTCAGACATACTTTAATCGTGCAACATTGAAAGGCAAGGAAAACAATAGACTACAGATTACAGAATCTTCGCTGGTGCAAGCTGTAAATAAAAATTTATTTTCAAGTTTCAGTCATCAGTACTAAATAGTAAACAAATGTTGATTGTAATTGTTTATTCGTAAAATTATATTAATGTTTCAATTGTATATAACATTTAAATAAGAAAAATAGTTTATTTGATATTTTCAAAATAAAGTACATAAAATGACTGAATTTTTGGCTGAAAATAATCCCTGTGGGCAATGTTTAATAAAAATAGTAGCGATGGGTAATTCAATTATTGCCGAAACCTTAAGATTAAAAGATTACATACCAGATATTTTCAAGTACATAAACTTTTCTTATTAGATAACATAAAAAAATTATTTTCTACGCTTTTTCGTAGGCTTGAAACCAAGTTGGAGCAGCAGAAGTATTCAGATATTATTTTAGACTTCAGTTATTTACAAAAATTGGAAATGCATGAGAAAAAAATTGAAAATAGTGCTGTAAGACGAAATCTTGTAAATTCAAATAAATATTAATATATTTTATTTTAAAAACAGGTTTTACAAGAATTGGATTCTGAAATTAAAGATAATTATTTAGAACTTTTAAATAGATTTTATTTAGCTTTTGAGAGCACTCATCAATATGCTTTAGATTTAAAACAATTTATACAACAATTGAACGAAGGGTATTTTATTCAACAGAGTGTAGAATCTGTTTTGCAAGATGAAGAAGGAAAACAGTTAATGGTAAAATTTATTAAAATAAAACATAACTGTGCAATCATTAAAGATTTTAATTTTATTTTAGTGTGAAGCTCTTTATTTATTTGGTGTAATACTTTTAGTAATTGATTTTCATATTCCTGGAGTAGTACGTGAGCGGCTTTTGATTTCATACTTGCGTTATAGTGCCTCTAAAACTCATGGAGACAGCAATATTGATGACGTTTGTATGCTACTCCGTTCAACTGGATTTTCAATATCTAATTCAAAACGCATTTCTAACTACCCAGAAAGTTATTTTGGGTATGACTTGATAATTTTTTAGTAAAAATATATATGTATTTTGTATATTTCGTTTAAGTCGGTTTTCATTTGATGAAAATTTCGTTGAAATGGTAATTGCACGGCTAAAATCTGACGATATTTATAATCAAATATCCCTGTATCCACATTCAGATCACCGATCAGTTGCTTTATCAAATCAAGCTGGAATACTTTTTATATGTTTGTACTTTTCTCCTAAAGTTTTACACAACCAATTATCGCAAATGAAAGAAATTGCCGATAAATTTTTTTATGATAACTGGGTTTTGCCAGTATACATGGGCACTACTGTTAATTTAATTGATGCATGGGACTCATTTCGAAGCGCAAAACAAGCTATTTGTGGATTGTATGAAGTCAATAACATAAAAAATTTATGTACACGTCATAAAGAACAACTGCGCCAATTGATACCACAAACTGAAAATATGTTACAGGAAGGTACATTAAATGAAGAATACATTTTAAAGCATACAGCAAAAATTATTAATTTGATAAGGAATTGTAACATAACATTGAGATGGTTTTTATTGCATACAAATCCAACCATAATTGAATTTAGTAATTGTAAAAAAGCAAAACAGATTTATGATCAAATTATATTAGAGTCGGAATTTAACAATCTTCAACTTTTTGAGCTGCTTTTAAATACTAGTCAGTTGGAATTAATAATTAAAGAAAATCTAAAAGAAATTCTTAGTCAAAAAGAAAAGAGATGGAATGATTATCGTAAAGAAATTTCGAATAGATTAAATGAGCTGAGTGACTTTTTTTCAGGCCAACATAAAACTCTCAACAAAATTGAAGAAAACATCGACTTAAAGAACTGGTAATTTCACTATATTATGTAATTTATTGTTAACTGATCTAAATTATTTTTTAAGGTTTGAAGCCGTTTCTAAAGAAATTACAGATCTTTCTATTGAAAACCATAATGTTTCTGGACGAGTAATAATTGAATCTATACAAGCTTTGGAAGATGTACAGAAATTCCATAATATGCATTCAAATATGCTAGTAAAACAACATATTTTTGAAACTAAAAGTTATTTACATCGCTTAGTGCAATTACTTAAGTTGAGAGAAGATGTTCTAATTAATATTCAATTAATAAGTGACTTAAGTTACGCTTGGTGTATCATTGATAAATCATACACTGATATTATGCAGGAAAGTATCAAAAAAACTCCTAGTATCGTTATAAAACTAAGAGCAACATTTTTAAAACTATCCACTGCATTAGAGATTCCTTTGTTAAGAATAAATCAAGCCAAAAGCGAAGATTTAGCATCTGTGTCTAGATATTATAGTAATGATCTAGCTAATTATTTAAGAAAGGTTGTTCAAGTAATTCCAGAAACAATGTTTGGTATTTTAGCAAAAATTGTTGAACTCCAAACAGATGTAATTAAAGAACTCCCAACTCGTCTTGATAAAAATCAATTAAAAAATTTTGCTCAATTAGAGGATCGTTTTCAAGTATCAAAACTAACTTATTCAATATCAGTTTTTACAGAAGGCATTCTAATGATGAAAAAAACTCTTATCGGTGTGATAGAATTAGATCCAAAACAATTATTGGAAGATGGAATTCGTAAGGAACTGGTGGTTAATCTTTCAAAAGCACTGCATAATGGGTTAATATTTAATTCAAAGAATAAACATGTAGATCTGGAATGTAAATTAGAAGCTTTGACTAAAGTGATTGATGGATACATGAGATCTTTTGAATATATACAAGACTATTTAAATATTAAAGGATTAAAAATTCTGCAAGAAGAGGTATAATTTAGTTTTATATAAAATAATTAAAATTTAAAGAATTTATAACAATATTTTTAGTTGTTTCGAATAATTAATTATAATATTGAAAAAGAATGTAATATATATGTTCGTAATAAAATCCAAGACTGGCAATCTTCCTATCAAAGTGCAACTATACCAATTCCAAAGTATTCTTCTCCTACCGGCGACACTTCAAACAATTTTATTGGACGTTTAGCTCGGGAATTGATTATGTATACACATCCCAATCAAACTATTTACTTTGATTTACAAGGAATCTGGTACGATCGTAAAACCCATAAAGAAGTTTTAGATTCTAAAATATTTTGTAAGATTAGGGAAGCTATAACTCCATCTGGTCTTGTTGGATTGGATAAAATATTTGCTTTGATGTTCGCTTGCGATTTAGAACAGAACATTGATCACATTCATAAAATTATAGCTTCTGATCAATTATGGGTAGATCAATTAAATAGTCTTTCACAAGAATTGGGGAGTAAAATGATTATTGAAAATCCACAAAAATTTTATGTTACTTATACCTCAAAGTGGACTAAAGCTTGGCCTAAAATTTTAGATTGGATTATAAATATAGGACACATGCAAATTTTAAGGAAGCACATTGCTTTCGAATTGAATTTAAGCAGCAGATTGAATGCGAAAAATTTAGAGTCAGTTGTTAATAATTTTAATAGGTAAAATACATTAAATATTTAAAAAAGATATAATTATATAAAAATGAATGAATTAATTTTTTTTTAGAGCCTTAATGCTTGGAATTCGTGAAAATCCGCTGAATTTTCAAAAATATCAATCAATAGTGTTAGAATTAAATCCATATCTACTTTTAACTGGACTATACGAACCTCTAGAACAAGTTTTTATTCTAACCAAAAGTTCACACTCAATTCCATTGGTATTATTTTTATTTACAATATCCCACATTCAGAAGTTAAAATATTTCAAAACAGTGGATTGTCTAATAGCAAAAAATTTCAAAGATCATATTGATTGTAATGCCCTTATAATAGGTTTAATTACAGTTTTGCGACAATATAACGGAAGCGTTATTGATCTATATTTAGAATATTTATGTCAATATCTAAATTCACTTGTCGATTATAATTTAAGGTAACTTAAGCGAAATGAACATTTAAAATTGAATTTTTCCTTAATTTTTTTTTATTTGCAGAATAAAACAAGAAATTTCTAATGATACGCAAATGGTTATACATTTTTTGGAAAGTTTTTCAAAAATTGCGAATATTCCAAGGAAAAAATTATTAAACTGGATTCCAGAAATAATATTAAATCATTGTGAACTGATGGGACCTAATTAGAATTTTAATTTGATAATTTTTTCCTTTTATAGATTTTTATATATTACCATAGTAAATAATTCTAATAACACACTGACTATATTTATTTTTAAGAATATAATTTTGCAATATTAAAACTAGTTGTTACTTTCTTGTAAAATCCAATCTGCTACTGTTTCAGCCATCAATGCGGAATGTTGTAATACGAATGAATGCGAAATTCTTTTTTCACATAATTGAACGTCCAGTTCAGGAATTTTTTCCTTTATTTCATTATAATATTTGACTGGAACCCAACCATCTGTTGTACCATAGTAAAGTTTTAGAAAATGTTTAACCGTCTTTAAATGATTTTCGTCAAGATCACGAACGGTAACCATTTCATCTTTTGCTAAAAATATGACTTTTTCAATGGAGGTCGGCTTCGAGTACTTCATGGCTGGTTTTTTAAAGCACTTTGGAATTGAAAACAACCAAAAATAAACACTAATTATAAATAATCTTACAAACGCCGGCAAAAAATAAATAATTTTTAAAATGTATAAATAAATTGGATATAGAAAATGACAAAATTCGAACATTTTTCCATTCTTTGAATCTGCCATCCTTTCAATTGTAGGAAACAATAAATAGGATTTTTTAGTGCGTTTTTTAATTGAATCATGCTTTAATAATTCTAAGACAATCCAAGCACCTATTGAATGACCAATAAAATAAATTTTTGAATTTTTAGGTACATATTTTTCAATAAATTCTATTTTATGTTGAACTTGTCCACGCAGATTATATAAATCATGATTATCTTGTAGTTTTGGTACTTGAAGATAGCTCTTTTTGGATGGCTCATCATGGCCAGCATGACCTAAAAAATTTAAATTTAATAATTTATATACATAAAATTATTTTGGCGATTTAATTAGTATATTACCAATTACCCACACAGGGATATTCATTTCTAGGTTTTCATGTAACATTGATCCAAATTCACTATAAAATTCGGGTAAACCAGGATTCCCTGTAACACATATGACTATATCTCTAACATCGTCTAAAGATTCTTCAATCCATCGACCCCAAGTCAACACATTGGTTTGTATTCCATTTAAAGGAACATATGATGATTGAAAATTTTTATTCATTTTCCTATTTCAAGTAAAAATTTTAAATCACTTTTAATAATGTATAATCTGTAAAATATTATAATCTTTCAATGCCGAAGTCAATAAAAATTATACTACATATGTAATCTAAAACTCTTCTAAACATACGTTGGATAAAATAACTTAAACCGAACAAACACCTTCTAAAAACTTGCAATAATAAACCAAAACAACTATTTCAAAAAACAATCAATTAACTAACAATGTACCTGTGTTTGTAAATTGTTTGTTTGGAAATATTTTGTTACATTAGATAAATATAAGAAAAATCGATAAATCATGGTTTTGGAAAAATTTAATTAGGAACGGGATATAAATAAAAGAATGGCAATCATTAATATAAATACTATTTAATAATAATAAGTACTAAAGAAATTCTAATATTTTTATTCAATTGTATTTATTCAAAAATATACAAATTGTAATTTGTATAATGTAGAGTGTATACTTTTGGATGAGTTTCCATTTGTATGTATTACGGTGATGCAAATCTATTCAGTTCTGCTTCTATTTATGATTATGCTAAATTTGAACATAAATTAAATTTTGACTTATTTTCATTTGTTAACCTCTATAACGGCTCTATTTGATATTGTATAATTAAGTTTTTAATTTCAATGAGTTTTTTTTACCAATGAGTATTTTCTGGAGAAAATTCATTTAATCTTTCAGTATAAAAATTAGCTAGCAAAACAAATCAAAACCAAATTTATGATGCTTAGAAATAATTTTTGTACATAGATTCCACATAATAAATTTTTCGTTTCGTGATGATAAAGTATTCTGAAAATTACAGAAAATGGAATTACAGAATAAATAAATTATATTGATATACTACCATAAAAGGTTATCGCATGCATAAATTACATGATACATCAGTTATTATTAATATGATTAATTTACTTTACACAAAGTTACAACCCGGGCACCATACTAAAAAGAGAATATGTATACTTTACTTAATGATACTACTAACATCTATGGTCTACTATACAAAATTGAAACTCTTCTTTTTTTAGTACAAAAATTAAAATCAAATTTTTTGACGTTTCCAATTTGTGATACGAAATTTCAAAATACATTTTACTTATTTAAATTTAACTACATGAATATTTTGTGCAAAACAGATTAATGTCATTAAACAGCTGACTTAACTAAATAGTAAACTTAACTAGTTTTAGTTTTTTGTCGTTGAATTTGTAGACGCAAAATAAAAATTTAGAGATTTTAAATTGAAAATAAAATATTTAATTTTAATAAATTAATGAGTGAAAGTTCAAAAAATTCTATAATGGGTAGAGAAGAGAATGATGTTGATTCTGTTAGTAGTGGAAGTAATTCAAATCCGACACGACAAAGTAGTTTGCAAAGGATACAACAAAGAAAACAAAAAGTAAAAAGTTCAACTTAAATTTTTTAATTTATTTGTTTTTACTTTATTTATATTTAGGTTTTCAATTTACCAAAAATACAACGTATGGCAAAGTTATCAATGTATTCTGCTTGTCAAGCGGAAAATTGTCGTTGTACTGGATGGAAAACTCCACAAGAAAATAGACATCGGGATGTCGAAAATGGATATTGCCCTGAGTTTTCTGAAGAATGCAGAAATTTGCAATGTAGACATCCTTTGGGTAAAAGATATTTCAAATTTAAGTACAAAAAATGCTAACTAAAATTTTTTTTTGTTAGAATCACATATATCACATTTAAATGACTTAGCAAACGATCAACTAAATGAATTAATGGGTGCAATAATAGACGCTGAAAATTTGTTTATGAGCATGCAACGTGTGGAAGATGAAGATACAAAAAAGGTTTACTTATATTTATTTCGGGTAATTTTAAAATATTTCATAATTTTTACAAAAAAAAATATTTAAAAGTCTCGTTATAGTTATTGCGGCAATGTATTATTTCTAGACAACAGGCGGTTATTAGGGGGCCTTTGGGTGATCCACCATTTGAGCAACCATCAATTGCTAAAGCTGTAACAAATTTTGTGTTTTACAAGTAGGGGTTTTTTTTTTTTTTGTAACAGAATTACATATAATTAAATATTTTGCTTTAGATATAATCATTTAAGTCAATCTGAATTGTTGGTTATGACTGATGCTGCAAAAACATTTTTGAGTTTTCTTAATCACTGGAATTTCGAACCACCAAGTGCTCGCTGTACTGATTTAACTAATGAAGATGCATCTACATATAAAATTAATTATACAAGATGGTTGGTATTTTGTCATGTACCTGCATTCTGTAATACTTTAAGACATTTTGAAACTGCTTTGGTATTTGGAAGAACTTTGTTGAAAACAGTTTATCAATATATAGCCCAACAATTACTAAAAAAGTGCATTTCTGAAAGGGATCGTTTTCCCGTTGAAAAACGGGCGGTTTTAACTCAAATGCCAAAATTTTTAGAAAATTTAAAACATGAAGTATTACGAGATAATTCGCCAATTTGGGATACATCATATCGTCCACCAATATCATACATTATGCAGCAAAGAAAACGCCAACAAGAAGCTGTAGCAGCTGCTGGAGGAATAGTAACTAGTAATAGTGGACATAAAAAAAATAATGAACCCTATAAAAGGGCGAGAAAAGAGATAGAAACTGAAGACATTAATGATGATGTAGTACTACAAGCTATGAAATCTATGAATGATTCGAAATTGGCTGCGAAAGCAGAAATTTTATTTCCCGTTAATGTTTCGAGAGATGAAATTGTTAAAGCTGAAGAAAATCAAAGGGCAATAGAATTTCATGTTGTTGGTAATTCGCTTTCTAAACCAGTTACAAAACAATCTATGCTTTGGTTACTAGGATTACATAGTGTTTTTGCCCATCAACTTCCAGAAATGCCTAGAGAATATATTAGTCAATTAGTTTTCGATGCGTAAGTTTTATTGAATATTAAAAAAAAATTTATATATTTTTTTCGATTTTAGTAAACACAAAACTTTGGCTTTAATTAAGCACAATCGTCCAATTGGTGGTATTTGTTTTCGAACCTTTGCTTCACAAGGATTCACCGAAATAGTTTTTTGTGCGGTTACTATGAGTGAACAAGTAAAGGGTTACGGAACCCATTTAATGAATCATCTCAAAGATTATAGTATCCAACGTGGGATAAGACATTTTTTAGCATTTGCTGATGAGTTTGCCATTGGGTATTTTAAAAAGCAAGGATTTTCAAAAGATATTAAATTGGCAAGACCTGTTTATGCTGGATATATAAAAGAATATGAAGGTGCAACACTTATGCATTGTGAGTTGCATCCTAGCTTAGTTTATACTCAATTCATTTCTGTCATAAGAAAGCAACGAGAAATTGTTAAAGAATTGATTGCACAAAGACAGCAGGAAGTTCAAAAGGTACGTCCCGGATTACAGTGTTTTAAAGAAGGAGTACGGTCAATACCAGTTGAGTCAATTCCTGGATTAAGAGAAATCGGATGGCGACCACAAGCGCGAGCTCATAGAACCTCTCGGCCAGAAGAATCAGCTGATCCAGATAAATTAGCAACACAATTTGCAACTATTCTTCAATCAGTTAAACAACATACTTCAGCTTGGCCTTTTTTAAAACCAGTTAATGCTACTGAAGTTCCTGACTATTATGTAATTTTATTTCATTTTATTTTGAAACGAAAGCAAATTATAAACCATTGTAATTTTTTAGGATCATATAAAATATCCAATGGATTTGAAAACAATGAGTGATCGTTTAAAAAAAGGGTAATATTTTTAAATATAACTAAATTTACAGAACTAAAATAAAGTTTTACTTCAGTTATTATGTTACACGACGCCTTTTTATGGCTGATATGGCAAGAATTTTTTCAAATTGCCGATTATACAATTCGCCGGACACAGAATATTACAGGTGTTATTCTGATATCTTTATTAAAAATCAATGCATACTAATACACAAAACTTTCATTTATTTCAGATGTGCAAATTCTTTAGAACGTTATTTCCAAACTAAAATGAAAGAGTTAGGTTTGTGGGATAAATGATGTTCAATTACACCGTCTCCCACACCACCATCAATGCTATACGCGCCTAGTTCAGCACCGTCTACTTCAACAAGTGCTCTCAAAACTTTGGGTAGTAATGTAAACAGTAAACAAAATTGTGTAAATTCTGATGATAACACTATAGTTCCAATTTCAATTGATTCAACTTCAGAGGATGAACTACTTATATCATTACTGAAATCGGAAAATTAAAAAATAAATTCAATAAACTCATTAACTTTAATTTTAATAATACATTATTAATGTACTAAATGTAATAATAGATTTTTAAAACGTATACTTAAAGTAGGAGTTAGTATTTTTATATAAATCTTTGGGCAATAAAGATATATAAGCAAATTTTTTTTTGGAATTTGATCATTGCGATGAAAGTGTGATCACTAGATAAGTATTTCAAATAGATAAGTATTTTTTAATATATTCGTATTGTGCGCAATTAATACTACAAATAAAAATAAAAATGTACATCAACTAAAATTGCTTTTATTATTTGAATGAATTATAATATTTGAAATATTTCCTGACCATTTATATATTTTCAGACAAGTTTAAGAATATTAATAAGAATGTATTGAATGTAAAAATGTACATTATATTTTTTATATATGTAAATAGTTGTTGTTAATACTTTATATAAGAAAATATATATGATAAATAAAATTTTTTGATTTATCTCCGGCCATAACGTCCATAAAGAGAACCACCACTGTACTGATTTTGATATTGATTCGGCTGCTGGGAGGGTGAATTATAATCAGATCGTTGCCAGTTTCCACTTCCCGAAGCATTACGGTTAAATGAATTCATATCAGGATTTGAAGAACTCATCTGATTGTTAGTGCTAAATGCGCTGTAACTTCCAATAGACGTATTCAATGAAGTATTGGCTATATTAGGTCCACTTAGTACACTTCCCTGGACCCAATTTTGAGCAGGACTGCTAAAAGAATTATTATGACCACCACTTGCAGTAACATCACTCGTAGCTCCTCTAAATGGTCTATTCAAACTAACAGGAGAATTAAAATTTAATGAAGTGTCGAAGTTCGCTAAATGAGCGAATCCTCCGTAATTATTTGTAGCTGGAGCTCTTTGTGGTAAATTTGGAGTTTGTTTTTTATTCATCGACATTAATATACTCTGCACTTGAGAACTTATTCGACTTAGATGCAACTGATGTTGTTGTTGTGATTCTTGTGTTTCGGGGTCTTTACCTTTGTCTTGAATTAATGTTGTTAAATTATTTAAGCTTCCAGTTTTAATACAATCTTGTAAGCATTCTGACAAACTCTTTTCTTCAGTACTGAGTTTTCCACTTTCTTGTTGTTTTTTATCAATTAAAGTGTAAACTTCAATTAACTGCTCACAATTTTCAGTTGATATATCTGTTTTACCTTGTGCGGCTAAAAGAAGTTAAAATTAATATTTTACTTATATATTTACATTTTATGAAAAATTATAAGAATTTCTAATTTCTATTATATGCATATTATAACGAGGAGTAAATAAAAATGATTTAAAAGTTTTTTCTACTTCCTATAACAGTAAACCAAACAAGGTTTAACTTAATGGTTACATCAAATTTTAATTTATTTATTTTTTTCCAAAAAGAAAATAAATTTAGTATTTTAGTAATCTTACTTACAAAAAAAAAAAAATGAGGATAAAGAAGTAAAGAAAATTAGAAAATTCCATACCTAGAGCCTGAGCTAACTTCTTAGCTAATTCCTTCTTTTGATTCATGGACATAGAAGGGACATTAGATTGTTTAGATCTTGAAGTAGTTCCGGTTGAGTTAGATGATGATGGCAATGCCGTATCTGTATTAGATCCATAATTATATGTAGTTTGACCTGCTGTTCGTAAATTAGATGCTGGTTGTTTTGGTACTGTCTTAGCTGGTGGTCTAGGTGCCGCAGAAAACTTGGGTGGAATCGATCCTGTTACTGCTTTTTTTAATATACTTTGAACTTCATATTGTTTTTCAGTTTGTTTTGCACGATATTCCCCAGCTTTTGTCACTATTTCAGTAATATTTTTAATTACATCTTTTACAGCACGTAATTGCTGACTTTTATATATTCCAGCAACAATTTGACCTTTTAATTTTTCACGACATGTTTCCAATAGTAGACAATTTTCAGTATTCAATAAATTCTCATCTACCGCATTTGGCTTTGTCTAAATAGCAAATAAAAAATATAAATAGTTGTGATTAAAAAATTAAATATAATGAATTATTTAAAAAAAAAAACAAATATCATTCGCTATGATTTTTTTTAGTGTTAATTAAACCAATATTTCAAAATAGATTAAGAAATTAATTTTTTATTCATTTTTTTAACGTATTGTTTTACCGTTTGTAAAATAAAGTTAGATATTGGCACTAAATTTTTATTTTAACTTTAAGTTTTTAAATACACGCAATAAATATTGAAATATTAGAATAATTTCGACTACAAATAAAGGATATCCAAT
Source organism: Dolichopus griseipennis (assembly GCA_963082915.1). Taxonomy (NCBI): domain Eukaryota; kingdom Metazoa; phylum Arthropoda; class Insecta; order Diptera; family Dolichopodidae; genus Dolichopus; species Dolichopus griseipennis. The sequence continues at coordinate 24,872,973 of OY720445.1, read as the reverse complement.
TTAAAAATTTCGGATTTTGTTTGTAAATAAAATCATATTTTCTGCATTCAATTTGTTTTTCTTACAATTACTAAAACTTTGAATGCGTGGTCAATTTTTGATAAATTTTATTTTTACTTCGTAATAAGTCCTTCTAATAACTCTACATATTTAAAATTAAAATAAGACACATAATTTTGATTCTTTATATTCTCTTAAATTTTTGTAAAACGATGAAAAATAGTCTCGTCTAATTCATTGAAACAGTTCAAGTTATTGTCACTGTTAAAATAACTAATAGCTTCATATATTTTCAATCAATTGATGACGAAAGAATTTTGAAATATTCTTGCAAAATATTTTTCTAAATTGAAATGAGTTCTTGCAAAAAATTCGTAATTATTTTGTAAACGTCATATGTCAGTATCAAAAAGAATAATGATTTTATTTAAAAATTAAATCTGACGATCTTAAAAGGACACCCTTTACTATATTTTTTTTATGAAATTTGTTAACTTATATAGAATTCTTATTTTACATGACAATTATTATACTGTAACAAAGTTTTAACATTTTTTACCTAACATTATTTTATTTCAAATATTGTATTAAAATAAATAACTTTCAAATTATATTTGCTTAAAAACATAAATTTTCTTAAAAACTATTTGTTTAACATATATATTTTTTAAGAATTGGTACAATAAACCATTTTAGCAATTTAAAACATAACCTCATTGGTAACATTGTGGGTATGCTTCAATTGCCATTACAATTATTAATAAAAACTTATATCATATTAATTCTAAAAAAAACATTACTTTCAAAATTAAAATTAAATAAAAATATAGACTTAAAATAAATAGTGATTACAGCTACAAAATTGAATGATATGCTAATTGTACATTCAGTCTAAATTGAAATTTATTTTTTTTTTTAAAGAATATTAATTATGAATTTCTTACATTTGTGACAAAATAAAGTTTAATCTCGTAAAATCAAAAAAAAAAAAAAAATGTAGAAAAAGTTTCTTCAAGGAAATATAAAAATTGATTTTTGAGGCATTATTCATGTTAAGGGATCTTTTTAAATTATCAGAGAATCCTCACTTTTCGCAGTACTAGGTTCTTAGTACATACTTAAAAGTTGTAAACCCTAAAACTAATCTTTTTTCTTCCAACATCAATCAGCAATTAAATATTTGTACATATTTTTCAAAACTATTTCCAATACTTTCCATAAACTCCACACATCTTGCAAATATTGATTCAAGTTTGTAGATACTTACCTGTACTTAAAGGAAGTATACTTATATACTTATTAAAAACCGTTAAAACAAAAAAATTAACAATCATTCAACTCGTCATTCCTAACTTAAAAATATTAATCTAAGATATTTATTTGATGGGTAAAATTATTGTTTTGTTTTCCAATAACTTATTCTTTTGCAATTTTTTGCAATCTATTTTCAAAACAATTTTTTTATTAGTTAACACAAATTGCAAAAAAAAAATATATTTTAAGTATAATTTTAATTTTATAAACGTATTATTTTACGAGGAGTTTAATTTTAATTTAATAAATATATTAAAATACATATACAAATATTAACAAATTTATTGCAAATGAAAATAAATTTAAATTCTTAATAAATATTAAATTTCAATTAAAATTTAATAATCCTCGCAATTTTTCAACATTCACATTTAGATAATAAATTCAATTTTATAACATAAAATATTAAAATCTGAAAAAATTTTTTGTTTAACTTAACTTTCTAAAATCATCTTAAAACATTACTTTGAAAAATCATGTTTTTTTTTTATATATATATATATATTTACCTTTTCCAAAACAAGAGCTTTCGACATAAGATCAATTATTTTAGGTCCAAGACTAGTACCTAAATTATCTTCGAGGGCAGTTAACACACGTAAAACGCTCATTGCTGTTAAGGTATCATTATCAAGTTCTTTTTCGAGATCATCATTAGCAACAGGTGATATTGATCTTGATCTAAGTTTTTTCCTTTTCTTAACAAGTGATTCGTCAGATGAATTTTTCATATCAATATCCATGTCTTCGTATTCATCGAAATTCTTTTCAACCGAAATACTTTTCCTTTTCGAACCATGCGAAGCTGTGTCTTGTCTTGGAAGTACATTAGAACGACCTCTTTGATTTGGTGGTGGTGAGCTTCCTTTATAGTCTTGTTTTGACTTGTTTGGCGATGAAAAGCTTGGCGCGGCTGGTGCTTTTAATTCTCCAGTATTGCTTTCAAAAATATTTTTAATATGGTATCTTGAATCCCTCAAATCATGATTATGCATTGGCAAAACAAATCTTTCCCGGAGTCTAATTTTAAGTGCTTCTACTTCCTTTTCATACATTTCTTCAAGACGTTTCGGAAAATATAACGACCACTCGTAAGTGAAATCATGATTGTGATCATCTCTCCCCGCTGATGATTTAAATAGTATACATTATAATATTACAATTTAAAGGAAGATTATTTTCTTATTGCTTTATAATTTTTTTTTTTTATATATATTTAAAAATAAGTGAAAATTAGGATTAAGGAAAAAAATTAGGAAATAGGGAAAGAGGAGAAGGAAATATTATAATTATTTTAAAATTATTCAAATAAGTTTTAGCAGTATAAGACATTTAGAGCAAATTACTAATTTTCAAATATATGTATGTACATATATTGAAAATTTATATATTTGCGATTTTTAATAAAAATTTTGTTGACTTATAAATTATAGATTATAATTTATGGAAATTATAAATTATAATTTATAGGTGAATGAACTTTACTTATCTGCATCTCATAATTTTCTATTCTATTTTCCCCAAGAGAAATAGAACATAATAACATAATTTATGTACTATACTAATTCACGTATATAGCTTGATACTTTTTCTTTATTTAAAAAGAAAAGCCTGAAACAAATCTTAATAAAAATTGTTGAACTAGATATAAATAGTTAGATCAATATGAAAAAACAAAAGAAATCAGATCAGATCTCAGCTAATATACTTTTTTGATAATTCATTGTTAAACCTAATTATGTAAAGGAATAACTTAAATTATAAGAAATGTATAATATATAAGCTCAATTAAACTATCTTAACCAGTTTCGGTAGTGTAGGGTTGTAGAGTTAAAAAAAAAATATTTTCTATTAATTATCAATTAGGATCAATCAGGATGAGGAAAGTTTTACTATTTTATTATATTTTATAGAAGTGCAATATAACCCTCTGTTCACACCGGATAGAAATTCTTTTTTCTCCTTAACACTCATACGTTTTCAAATTGTGTCACAAATTGTAACTTATCAATTAAAGTGAACAGTTATAAAAAAATTTTATCAGGTAAGAAAAGTGAATACATACAGAAAATCGTTTTTCATATTGAAATAAAGTTTTCAAACGAGAAAATCAGTATAAACGCTAACACATTTGCAAGTTGTTGTGAATAAATCAATCACTTCTTTTTAAGCTACTTTAAAAACTTTCAATGAATGAATAAATAACTTTAATAATTATGAATTAATTAATTGAATAAAAAAAATTAATTACTCATAGTAAATTAATTCTTTTCAAAAATCAAAATCATGAAATCTAAACTAGCTTACACTACGTCATTCTCGGCTCCTGATCTAATTTTGTAAAAAATATAGTAAATTGACGGCAAATCAATTCATTAAATACAGCTGTTTTATTTATATATTATTTTATAATATACAATGAATATAATTATTTATATAAAAGTTTTATTTATAAAAATAAAAATGTATATTCAGAAAAAGCTATATTACATTTTTTTTTTATTATTTAAATTTCAAAACACGATCATGCCTACTAATTTGAAGTTTACGGTTAATTCTATTACACTTGTTTCCACCACTCACGACAAGTCATTAACAGAAAATAATTGTAAATTTCCTAACAATTAATTATAGATTTTAACAGGGAAGCTATCTAAAAACAAAAGTATTAGCTGTATTTATCCAAAAACACTATTTTTCTAATTTTATTATTTTGTCTAAAACCATATATGGAAAATTCAATAATTAACCATTCCGAAACTTTTTCCATTTAAATTAATAACAAATAGAAATTCAGAATATTGGATTATTTAAGAAAAATTAATTGAGGGGTGTTCAAAATTGAGGCATCATTTTGATTTTGCCGCCGATATATAAATATCGAGCAGATTTCAACCATTGAGAACAGTTTATTGAACAACGTGATTCAGAATTTTGGTAAAAGATTGGAAGCCTGCCGACGTAGTAGGGGGGGGCACTTGGTCGACATAATTTTTCATTATTAACCGAAACCTATTTGTAATAAATTAAAATAAAAATATATTTAATATTTCAAAAAAAAAAAGTGTTTTTTTTATTAAAATTAAAATGATACCTCAATTTTGAACACCCTATATATAAATTTCTTAACTAAATGATAAGACAATAAACACCAACTTCAAAACTAGGTCAGATTATACCCATTATTAAATAATTATTATTTATGTTACGAATATTGAATTTGTACATATTTTAAAGTTTTGCACAATTATCAAAAGAGTATTCAATGTGTTCCTAAAAGTGATCAAAATGTAGCTTAATTTGATATCTATAACACCCCGGCCCTTGATTTCTAACAAAATTTAGAAAAAAAAAGAAATTTCTTGGGGTCTAGATTCTGATAACGATTTAAATTTAAGTTGCTATGATTAAATTTTATTCTTGAAAAGCTGCTATTCTCCCATTTACAGACCGACTGAAGATTTATACCCACTCGCCGCGTTTTAAACAATATAATTAAAAACAGTACAACTATCCGAAAATTTATTTTCTTTCTATATTTTAACGGGTAGAGTAAGATAACGAAGAGTTATAATAGAAAAATGAATTCATTGATAAATACTCTCTCATACTCATTTCCTAAGCTTAGTATAAAAAAATAAACATATACTTATTTTCAATTCAAGTGCTCATAAATTGGAGGATCGTTTTGATCATTAGTAAACAAACGGTTTAGATTCTTCTAGATATCTATTTATTATAAAAATAAAATTTTTTTACTCTAATTTAATTTTTTATTAAATTTATTTTAGGTTTTCCTTTATTTATGTATTTGTGTATATGGAAGTGCAGCCTGCCTGTCCCTCTCAGACGTGACAAGTTTTTTTTAAACTTAAAATAAATTTTAGAAATAAAATTCTTCTTGATATCACAGACAACATTAAAGTAATCGCTAATTCTTAAAAGTATTGTTAAAATTTAAAAAAATGAACAAATTAATAAATAATAATAAAAATAATAATTAAGGATAATCTAGGAAAACAGTCTATATTATAATTGAATCTGAAGTTATTTAAAGTTTATATTTACAAAGTGAGAATATATTTTATATAACGAAGAGAGTAGGGTACATTGTGTCAACTTTGCTACCCATAGAGATATAATATTATCTAATTTAAGGAACTTACAAAAATTGGTAAAATATTCTACAACTGTTTGGAAACTACTCGAAGCAGTCTTCCCAGATTAAATTTTATTAAAATTTTTCCATTAAAACTTGATCTCTTACAAAATTTCAGATGCGAGTACATATATTGATTATGAGAACATATATTGTAGTTGTAGGGCAACATTTTGAACCTCTACCGCTTACTATTTGGACAAAGTTTCAAATACATAACCCAAGTTATCCTGTGTTATAAATAAAAAATTATGGTGTAAGGCAGCGATTAGAATCTCTTGAAAAACCCAATTAATGCTTGACCAAACCCTTAAGCCACAAAACTTAATTAATTTATTAAATATATTTAAACAAATATGTTGTATGATAACTATTTGGACGCACTACACAATTTTATTCAATGTTATTAATAATCAAGAAAGTTCTTTTAATTTTTGAATTATCGTGCAGTCGAAAAAACCTAGAAAACACAGCTGAAGTTCACTTTTCGATTCTCACATATCCCTACGCTTGACTCGGTATATATCTCGGCTTTATTTAGAGAATAAAAAAAAATACAAAATCAAATTAAAATGTAGACTAACAATATATAGTATATAATATAGTAATGTAGACTAACAAGAAATGATTAAGAGTAGAGTAATCTATTCAGAAATAGGCGTGTGTTTTTACAACCCACATGATATTTTAAAATTATATAAAAAATTGGAAAAAGGAGTCTTTTCTAATATCTCAGAACTTCTATCATCAGATAGTTACCTCATTAAATTTACGTTGTAGAAACGCAACCTATGGGTATGGTAAAATAAATTTAGGTTAAAGTCGCAAAAATTTGGTTCTTTCCTTTTACATGCAGATGTAAGTTTTCAGTGCAGTGGTTCAATTTCATATATATAAATAGATGGATTAAAAAAATACAAAAATGTGTATCACATTGGCAAGAAATCTTTTCGCAAGGGAAAGTGAGGTTGGGAAAAAATGAGATTCTATTGGCCATGTTATATTTTATATTCTAACAATACGGATAATGGAAAGCATTTTCATTGATCAATTTTTATCGACCACAATACCAACTAGGGATTCTAAAAACATATAAGGCATCAATGGTGACAAACTTTGGTCACTTTCGACCGATAAGTAAAGAATAGAAAAGCTGACTCTAATGAAAGTTTATATTCTTTTTACCCTGAGTTTCTGGATACCGTTTTATTTTGTAAAAAGAGGTGGCGAAAGAAGAGACTAAGCTCGCACCCTACACTGTTTCTCAAGCGGTCAAAAAAACCTAAGCATCATATTGAAGATATTGAAGAACTAACATCAAAAATGTGTCTTTTCTCGTCATAACCAGCTAAAATGCGACAACATGTTTGGAAACCGGCCTCTCCTCCGGTCTATGCATCAATAAATTCAAAAATCCACCAATTGTCCTCCAAAAATGCGCAAACACCCTAGCTGGCCCACTAACCAAACTTTTTCACATATTCTTCTATCTGGAAAGTTGCTTATGTCCAGCTAATCCCAAAAGAGGGTACCCAGAGCAATCCTGAAAATTATAGACCAATTGCTCTAACATCAGTACTATTATGTATGGAATTAATAATTAATCTCCATTTAAAAAGATATCTGGAAAGTAATGGCCTCATAAGTAACCAACAATATGGTTTTAGTTCAAATAGATCAACAGGTGACCTGTTGACATTTTTGACTGAAACAAGGGGTCATTGCTTGGAAAAATATGGCGAAACGAACATAATCACTCTAGATATATCCAAAGCCTTTGATCACGTTTGGCATGCCGCGCTACTAAAGAAGTTATAAGCATTCGGTCTAGGAAAAATCTTCAATTCATGGATAGAATCTTTCCTTTCACACCGTTCAATACAAGTTGTATTGGATGGTTTTACTTCCAAAAATTTTGAAATCAATGCTGGTGTCCCTCAAGGCTCGGTTCTATCACCAACCTTACTTCTAATATTTATCAATGATCTTCTATCCATGACCTCCAATAAAATTCGTAGCTTTGCTTAAGACAGCACTCTTGATTGCTCTTACCTTTTTGAGAGAGCAGCTGATGCTACCTCAACATCGTTAAATAATGAACGAACCAAAGTTTCAAGTTCCTCAAATAATGATCTCCAAATAATTCAAGATTGGGGAAGCGTAAACAGGGTAAGTTTTAATGCTTCAAAAACCCAAAGCTGTTCGTTATGAACCAAGCGAGGCGATCCTTACTAAATATTTCTTTTGACAATGTAGGTATTCGAAACTCCGAATCATTAAGAATTCTAGGCATGGAAATAAATGCAAAACTTTATGGAACGACATTTTCTCGGTCGCAAAAGATGCCGCGAAATGCCTGGGTTTTTAAGTAGGAGTATGAAATACTTTACACCTTCAAATCTATTACAAATTTATAAAACCTATATTCGGCCGAGACTCGAGTATAACTCTCACATATTTGCTGGAGCTCCCAGCACCGATCTTCAATATCTGAATAAGATACAAAAGAGAGCTGTTCGTATTATCTATGATAATAACGTCACAAAAGACCTAACGTCTTTAAGTCACCGCCGTAATGTAGGAGCTGCTTGTCTTTTTTATAAATATCTTGTAGGCAATACTTCAAAAAAAATTAAAAACATGATGCCTAAAATCAAACCCTGCCGCCGTAACACACGGTTAGCAGCTTAATCACATCCATATACAGTTGAGCTTTTCAGAAAAAGAACTCTGAAATTTAGAAACTCTTTTCAAAAGTCACACATTATCTCCATATGTGTTTCCCAATTCATTTGAACAGCAAAAATTCAAGAAGGAAGTCAACTTATACACCTTGGGTTGCCCATCCAAACCTTAAAAGTCATATATATTTATGCTTGTAGTTACTTTTCAACAATAATACTGTGCAAGCAGCTAGGGTGCTTATCCCATTATTTTGACTACGAGGTGAGGTTGTTTTAGTGCAGTACAAATATCACACTACCCGGGGGATTAGGTTATCAGGTGCCTTTTGTAGGATTTTTCCTCCCTTTGGAAAAAAAAAACCAAAAAAAAAACAGAATGTTAACATTAACATTTTTAGATTGTTCCAATAGTCTTATGTACCGAATTTGAAAGCCGGTTGGAAATCAAGATTTCTAGAGAAATCTGGTCTTTTTGTATGAGAGCTTTCCGATACTGAGTTCCGATTAGGCCCATTTACGAACTTAACCTTATTATTAATAAGGTTTAATAAAGAAAGCTCAAACAAAATTTCATAAAAACCGGTTGAAATTTATGCAAGTATAATGTTCAGAAACCCACGTAGGCACACATATATACATACACACACACAAATTTTTCAATTTACACGTTTCCGACAAAAATTGAATTAGAATAGAAAAAATTCTAATTTATTTTATTGCTATAGTATTGATACTGAAAAAAAGTTAAAAGAAAAGAAATAATAATTTACTATGTGTTGCACTGTTAATACACGGTTATCAGAGTTGGAACTTGGAATTAAGCAATTACATTCTACTACTACTTTTTTAATTAAAACGAGTTTTCGGACCGTTACTTTATTTCAATTGTTTAACTACTTGTAATTGTTTGCAATTTAATTAATAATTACTTGTATTTTTAAAGTTATGTAATTGAAACTTTTATGACTTATTCAGCTTAATTTGAATCTTTTACATAAATGCCTTCACCAATTTGCAAAAATAAATAAGCATTTAGTTTTTTATAAATTAAACCATATTCGAATAAAACTCTAAACATAAAGGAACAGATTATCATAATACAAAAAAATCCACGTAAAACAAAAAGAGACACTAATCTCTAGTATGCCTTCAGTATTATTTACTCGTTCTACTCGTTCCATTTTCAAAGGGACACAATAACGAAGCAACTAAACTGGATATGAAGAAAATTATATGAAATATATCACCATTTTTTATTTATAATTAATCTTAAAATGCTGTTTTTCTAAAAATAATGTTCAAAAATTATTATGAACTACGAAAATGAAAACAATAATCATTATTTTTATTTAGAAAAATTAATTCAAACGTCAAAGTTGCCATTGCAGATTAAATTGTTTACGAGGGAATTAAGAATCGCTAAAACTTTTTGTTCGTAGAGTAGCCAACTTTTCGTAGAAAGCGTACAAGGGAATTTAGGTGTAAATGTCAAGTTCTCAACTTACATTTGAGAATTTGCATTGAATTATATGAAATTGCATTAAACAATGCATTTCCATATACTTACGCTTGTAAAAGGATGGCTTGTTCCAATCGATACAGATTATATCATTAGTTTCAAGTTTTTAGCCATTTCCAGGATACCGACGTAACCTTGAAAATGGAGGAAAGCGATATCGAACCTAATAATTAAGACATTTTTTATGAATTTAATAGGAATATTTTTTTTTGTAAATTACAATTATCTTTAATTTTTTAACAAAAAATAACCATAAATTAAAACGCAATAACCGATCAAACGCTCGATATCTGAAAAAATCTGTCCGATATCTTTGTATTTCGATAGGAACTAATAAATCAATCTGACAAATTAAAATCTATTAAAATAGACGTGTTTAGACTTCAGCGAAACCGGGCGATAAAATTGTTATTTTTAATCGTTAAGGAATTCCTAGCAGAGGTAAAAGAGGTGAAGTATAACTAAAATGTAAGTAAGAATTATGGTTTGAGTTAAGGAGTTATGAACTTTAAGAGAAGTTTGATCTTAAAAAATAAAATTTAATTTTTTAAGAAAAACTTTTAAATACGACCCTCAGTTTAACAGCGATTTTCTTGAAATTGAAGTATCTACGAATTTTTTACACTTTTTCTTATATTATAAATTTTAACCATAAATCTCAAAAAATTATACGAACTATCCGAACGATGGCGCAGGGGTTAGGACGTCAGCCTTCAAAACGAAAGGTCTCGGGTTCAAATCTTGGGCATACCATGTGTATATATATATAAAAGCTTATGTCTGTCTTTTTGTATGTTTGTAGTGTATAGACTCCTAAACTGCTCAGCCGATTAAATTTTTTTGTAAAGGTTTTTTGGTTAAAAATTTTGCTTTAACGAACCGTGAGACTGTTGTGCTAGTATTCAAAATTTTTGTTTTACTTTGAATACCTACGTCCTACACTTTGCTCTTTGGAAATGGAGTTAACCCTATTAACAGACTTGGAATTTGTTAACACATAACGGCACGACGATTGGTTAAAAAAAAATTTGGAATTGAATTACGTCAAATATTGCGAAGTACTGCTTTGACACAAAAATTTTTTTTCTTACTTCGTTTATATAAGTAATGGTTTGACCGATTTAAATCAAATTTCACTCTAAAGAAAATTAGAATTTGTTAAATAATATCGGTGCGGCGTTGGTTTTTCAAAAAAATTTTTGCAAGGGAATTACGTAACAATTTTACCTTTAAAGTACCTATTTCTTAGTAGGTAAAAAAATTGTCTTAAAATTTTTTTTGTCCAGATCCGTTAAACTGCGGCACAATTTACCATGTGTAATTTTTATGTTCATTTTTTCAATAACAAAATCTTCAATTGAAAACCCGCTAAGAACAACGCTTTTTTAGCACATTTTTAAAAAATTTTGTAAAAATGTGCCTATATAGTTTCACTCTGTCCGTCTGTCTGTCTGTCCGTATGTTTACAAAAACTTTTACATCGTTTGAAATATAGAAAAGAAATTTTAAACACGAGTAGGTATTACAAAAAAAATAATTTCGTAAAAGAATTTATTTCTGTATTTCTGTAGTTAGGTAGCTGCAGCCCCCCAAAGTTGGGAAAATCTCTATATTCAAATTGTTATAACAAGAGTTCTATTAGGTGTATTTTCAATCTGAAAACGGCAAAAGATAGCTGGTTTTATAAAATATGTAAATTTTTAAAAAATAAACGTTTAGGGTTGCCATACAGTACTAAAATTTACCACTGTGCAAAACTCAATTTTTGCAAAATTTTTGGCCCCACATATCTTTTAAACGGTTCAAGCTAGGGTCTTTAGGAGAAGTTAGATCCTCAGAAATTAGTAGGAGTTGGTTAACAAAATTTTTTTGTCAAGCCCCATGTTCAGGAGCTATAAGGGATCGAAAATTGAAATTTTGCTATTTTTAAACACCTGTAACTTCAATACCTGTTTAAATATTTTTTTCTTAATGTACAAAATTTAAATGTCTAACATTATATTTTAACCTATGTTAAACGTTTTTGTTAAATTTAAAAGGGTTTCTTTAAGTTGAAGAAAGTGGCTCTCAGTTTTAACCATTTTTGTCTAAATAGTAAAATTCTAAGAAAAATTCCAAATTTTGGTGGAATTCACAATTTAATTCCTAGAACCTAAAAAAATTTGGGGGAAGGGGAGTAGTGAACATTATATCCTTGAGAAATTGGGCAACCTTCCCCATAGAGGGGCTACTAGGACTTAAAAATTTACTGTTTTTATAGGTAAGCAGTAACTTTGTCACCAACGTATATATTTCCTTATTTAAACGTTAATATTGAAGCTTCAACATTATATTCCGATAAAATACTTAGTATGAAACACTATATTATTTTGAAAATGTGCTTTTTTAAAAACCCTTGGTTTTTTTTCATCACTTGTTCAATATACAATTTTTCCAAAACTTATTTTGAAACTGTTTATTTTGAAAATGTGCTTTTTTAGAAACCATTGATTTTTTCTGTTACTTGTTTTTCTATACTTATAAATACTTTCCCATATACACTTAAAATAAACGTTAGAAGTACGAAATAAGCCCAATTGGATAGATCATTTTTATACCCGTGCATACATATATGAAATCGGGTATATTAAAATTGCTACTCCGTTTGTAAAGCATCAATCTGGACGAGCTAAATATAATGTCAAGGGTACGTATCGGATCAGCCTCGAAAAGTAAATCGATCTAGCTATGTGTGTCTGTCCTTGCGTCCGTTCGTGTGTCAGCACGATATCTCAAAAACTAAAAGGGATAGAATTTTGAAATTCACACAAAGTCATTTTTAGAGAATTTCAAGGTTCCCTATTGTTTTTAGTTAAAATCGAACGAAGGCGTCGGGGAGGTGCCATACAACTTCTTTGCACTAATATGAATTTCTTCAAATCTAATTATACTACGAGGTTGAAAATTACACACATTAGTTATATAATGAATCGAGTACTTGAAGTTTCAAAATGTTACGACCTTATTTTCGGACAGCTGCCATACAAAGTTTTCAATTCAATAACTGTCAATCTAATGAATCTACGAGGTTAACATTAAAATTGGGTAGGTAAAGTAATAAGGCAAGTTACTTTGCAATGTTGGACATCGCCCGGACCAATTTTTAGGGTGGACCAATTTTTTTTTTTTTTGTTTTTTTTTTTTTGGGCAAAAATTATGGGATAATGAATTAATTTTTTTTTTTTGTTTTTTTATGGGTTTGGTTTTTTTTTTTTCAAGCAAAAATTATGAGATGTTGGGTTAAATTGTTTTAAACTCTATTACTTTTTTAAAATTTTTTTCTTAATATAAATAATAGCATAAGGAAAATAAATAACGGTTTATTTTATTATATTCATCAGAGCGGGTCTGCACGGGTATCTAAAAGTTGACAAGGGCAACTATAATCTTCCTCGTTTTTAATTTAGTTTTACTTTATGCAGATTTTTAACTTTTGTAAATTTCTAATAAATTATGATTGTCAGCTGATAATTTTATACGTAAATAAACACAAAAAGTCAATCGACAATTTTAATTTCTATTAGAACAAGAGAAATAAATCTAAAATCGAGAATTGGGAAAAAAACGAAGAAAATATTTTAGATTGATTAATTTAGACTGATTTTTATCAAAATATGTTCATTAAATTTTTAAAATTGTAGTTATGCAACCCGAAGCAGAATATTCGGAAAAAAAATGTGAATCCGAAAAAAGCTGTTTGGCTGAAAACACTATTTGCAGATGTCAAAGAATGTTTCGTAAAATATTTCTTTTATCTTTTAAAGTATATATATACAATGGTCAAAACATTCAAATGTTTTTTGTTACTTTTTTTTTCTTTCTTTTAGGTTTGTCGAAATTTTCTTATATTTAGTAAAATTGCGAACATTGCAATTTTTTTTAATTTTTTTTTTAAGAATAGCATATCCATTATTGTTTCATAGATAGGTATGTATGTAGCAGTGACGTGGAGTCCATAGAAGCAAAAGAAGCAGAACTTCCCTTTATAATCTGAACTCGAAAATTTTAAAAATGTTTATAAACATTTGTTCTCCTTTAAAATAAAATCCAGAAACAAATTTTTTTTGATAATCTTACGAATTAACTCATCATATTGAAAGCCCAACACTGAATGCCAGAAAAAAAAAAAAAAAAATTTGTGTAGCTATTCTTTTTCAATCATTTCTAATTTCTGTATATCAACGACACGCTTTCGTAGTTTCAATGTACTTCTATGTTTTCCAATAATGTTTCCCAATTGAAAATGTTTACGCCTCATTACTGTATGTAGTTATTTTTTTATTTTTGTTATATATAAAGAAATAATAGTTTAAAACAAAAATAGCTCAATACCTAAAAATCATTTATTATTGACCGAAACCTACAATAACAATATTTAAAAAAAAACAATATGAAAAGAAATAGTTATGTAAACAAATCCATTTCCATTTTTTTTTTATGACCATCTCCATAAAAAAAATTTATTTTGCATCTAAGCAAAAATTCTTAATTGCTTTTAAATAACATAGAGTGCGGTAAAGAATTTCAATTCATTCGTTTTCATTATTTTCTCCATTTCGCATATATAAATTTAAAATCCTCGAAATAAAGATGAACTTGTGGACCGCGAAATAAAATACGGACTTCAGCATACGAAATGCGGAAATTTACATTTCGATTTTCAACAAACTTCAGCATAACTACATTAATAAAAAAAAAATAAGTAAATGTATATACTTTTACCCACGGGTTAATTCGCCTTTTTTAGTATGAGCAATATCTCTCGCGTGAGATTTATACCTAACCAGTTAATAACTAATAAAATCACTATGTAATTTTAAACCATATTGTTTATTTTACTTGAGAAACAACTCGAAAATTTGAGTTTGATGGATAAAAATGAATGTATACTATAAGTTTAAAATTTAAATTATTCAAATTAGATAATAATAAATAACACTAAAAGATATCAAAACTTAAAAATTCAAGGAAGACCTGTCTTTTTTTATAAAATAAATATAAACATGTATCACAAATAGAAAGATTGGTACTGTATAATTTATATGGACTACATGTAAAAAACTTTTTGTTTGTAAAGAATTAATTTAATCTCTATTTGTTATGTCCACAACTTTACTTCGTTTTCAAAAACTAGTACAATTCTTTCAAAGTATTTAAATAATAATTAATTTAAATAAACCAAATTCATAAAATGTTTTTGCGTTGCGAGAAAGATTTAACAAAAAAGTGTTAGTAGTGTTAATATGTAATAAAATAATTTTTGATAATTAATATATTATTATTAATTTGTTATATATACTTTTATATGATTTACATAAATTAATACAGAAATAAAATTATTTGTTTTTAGATTTTAACAATATGTTCTTTTCGATTTGTAAGTAATAATATTGAGAAAAAATTTTTGAGTGAATAAAGCGATTATAATGCAGTATAATGTCAATTGATAATTAAAGAAATAGACTTACATATTTTTATATTTAAATTTTTAGAAAACTCCCTCACTCAATTTATTGACAAATCAAATTTGTTTCGCTCTTTTATTCCTATGTTTGTAAAAAAAACAACCAAAAAAAAAGGTTACACCAAAAACTAACAAATTATTTATTTATTGTTTATCAAATTAATATGTATAACTTTTTTAGTTAGTTCTCAAGTAGGAGCACAATAGACAATCAAATCTTTACATGTAATACAAAAATAATAAATTAAAGAATATAATACAATAAGAATTTGTTGCCTTGTTTATCCAGATAACATTCTCCTGATAATGTCAGACAGTAGTACAGGACAAAATATTGAAAGAATTATTAGGTATATTTCTATAGGAAAAAATTTAGCGTATAAAGAGCATTGTAAAGAGTTGTGTTTAAGGGCAAAAAAATTAGAAACGCAAAAACAAATCAGATAAATATTCTCAATTAATTAATAAAGTATTCTTGCTTCAGGTACATAATTCATATATTTTATTGTTCAATATTGGGTTATAAAAAAATTTATTAGATTAGTAAACAAATAAAAAACATGTGTCAGGATCTTTAGTAAACAAGAACAAACTAAGGACAGAAATTCTTTATGGAAACCCTACGATCCCAAACGAATGTTAATAAGGCAACATGTTATTTAAATTATTTTAACCTAATTGAAAAACTCAAATTTGCTCTCAAGGCCCAGAACTTACAATTTTAAGAAAGAAAATTTATATGTCAATATTTGAACATTTTAAAATTATGGTTTTAAAATAAAATAAAAATACATATTGTTAATTAACACCACGATAAAAATAATCGTCTCAACTTCTTGATATCACTTACAAAATAAGCACGTACTATTTATTTAAATGCTTACTTAAATATTAGAGGAAAAATATTTAAAATGTTAAGCGAAACTATAATTATATATTTGTAAATTGCAATTTACCTTGTTTAAGTTCATTTATTCGATTTGCCCAAAAGGATTGCCATTCTTCATTATATGAAGGATGAGATTGCGGATCCTAGAATAAATAATTCTGAATTCATTGTAACTTTATGAATTTAAAACAACTTTGTACCTTACGATATTGTTCAAAATCCATGTTAATAATTTTTACATCAATGTCGAATTTGCGTCTACAATTTTAAATTTTAATAATTTACTTTAAAAAAAATTTTTAATTCTACCTGTAGGCTTGCCAAAAATCTCCTTCACGAAGAGGTGATTTGGATACGCTTCGCATATCTCTGCGAGATCTTGAACGAGACCTAGATCTTCTATGCCTTCTAGGGGAACGGGATGATTGCCTATGATATCTCTCAGGTTTGTTATTCATTTTTGTGTTTTTTACAAATTTTTCTGCCAAACGTCGATGCTCTTCATTATCCAAAAACTGATCTGTTGCAGGGGCTTCATATTGGGCATTTTGTCTTGGTTGCATTTCAGGATAAAATCCTACATTATATGAATTTGAATAATTCGGATTAGCTTGTTCAAAAGGAACAATGTTATTTGGATGTACTGAATCGTACATTGAAGCATAATTAGCACGCTGATGGTGTAATATTCTAGAATGATTTTGAATAGGTGCAGAATTTTGCGCTGATCTAGTAGGAATATTTGAAACTTTCTGTGTTGGTCGATAATCAGATTCAGTAGTAAATGGATAATTGGGTTTCCTTTGATTATCACGAACAGTAAAAGTTATTTTGTTATCATTTCTTTCCGATATTTTATGGTCTTCTATAATATTTTATATGGTAATAAAGACTTTACAATTAATAATATTTCACTTACTATTTTTAACAATATTTTGAAGTTCATCTTTACTTATAATATTGGTAAAAGATGGGCCAGACATTTCAGAAGCATGTCTGAAAGAAAAAACCTTTTCCATATAATCACGTCGATTTACTCGATAATCATTTTGCACACATTCTAGCGGTAAATCGCGACCGTGATATTTTTCAATTGCCTTACAAATTCTTTCTGTAATTTGATGCATAATTGCATTATTTCCTCGATAGTTTTTAAATTGTCTCATGCAAGTAGAAAAATGCCGTTCCTATAAAATGTAAATATAAATAACAATATTAATGAAACACACCAAAATTCAAAAAATTAAAATATTACTAGATACTTAAGACGATGTGTTAGTCCTTTAAGATGACTTTGCATTTCAAACCCGTTCAACTCCAATTCGCATAAACAGCACTCGAAACGTGGATCATTATCCGTTGCATGCTTTATAATCTTAATTACATATTCTATTCCAACAAATCCTTCGTTCTCATCGTAAATCTTAGTTGTGAATTCTTTTTTTTCAAAGCTTTGTTTTTTGTCATTTTTATTAGTTATGCTTTTGTCATTTGGTTTATTTCTTTTCTCTATTGGCTGAGGAATATTTTTATTTTTATTGTTGTTTGACAGCGTGGGTATGGATATTTGATTGGTCTTATTGTTATTTGCAGCATTAATACTTTTATTTTTTTGACCAACTGCTACTGGGTTTAACACAACATTTTTAGTCTTAGGTTCAGTTCCTGGAGGGATAAGTTCTCTTTCTGGAGAATCTTCCACTGTTACCACTTCAATATCATTACTTTCAGCAATAACATCAACTTCAGGTTTATTTTTCAAAACTGGAACATCTGTTTTTTTAATTGGAGTTTGTTTCTCGGTTACCTTAATTGGAGCTGGACTTGCAATTCTCTTTGTTATAGCTGAATTTCCCGCAGTTTTAGTTACAACTGGATTAACAGTAGCTTTAGTTGCAGCCGAAATATCTTTAGTTTTAGTTGAAGCTGAACTATCTGTAGTTTTTGTTAAAACTGGATTATCTGCAGTTTTCGCTGATGCTGTATTATCTGTTATTTTAGTTGAATTATCTGTTTTGTTTTTAGCAGATGTATTCGAGTCAATCTGTTGCCCATCAACTTGGTCGTTAATTTTCTGATTTATATCCTTCGGCTCTGTGAATATTGGATGGAAAAACCTAACGACGTTTATATAAGCCTTTTCTTTATGCTTTTTGCCTCTGATATGATCATTTAATGGAATGTCCTTTAAATGCTTAACATTACATATTTCACAAGAGAAATGACCCCCACTTAGAACAATAATTGGCCTCCACTTTCGATCATTACCCTTGTATTCCACTTTTAACAGATCATCTTTTCTCATAGCCGTCATTTCATTTAAAAATTCGTTTATAGTTTTCTGTAGAAAAGAATACCTATAAATTAAAACTAAATTTTTACAAAATGATATACTAACCTTTGTAAGTTGAATTTGTGGTTGCTCATTTTTTGCCAATGAAATGGTTTCGAGTTCGGGATTTCTCTATAAAAAAAATTAGTCACAAGTTGAAAACTAATTTAAAATATAAATAATGATATGCAAACCTTTGTGAGCTGATTTTGTGGTTGATCATTTTTCGATACAATAGATTCAGATTCAGAATTTTTACTTTTTTCAGTTTGGTCAGTTATGTCAATCACTTCGTGTATCTTCTTCTCTATACTTTTAATAGATACTTGAATTGGACCAATTTTCTGTATACCTACATTTTGATCTATTTTAGGATCTTGAACATCATCAATAATAATTTCTTTTGCGATTTGTTTATCGACTGAGTTACTTGTTTTATTTACTTTATTGGTTTGCTCATCCTTTTTTTTAACTAAATTATTTCAGATATACAAAAAGGTAGGGATATACAAAATCAAATAGTTAACTTACCTAATTCTTTTACAGGAAAGTACGTTGGGTGATGAATTCCCTCTATTAAATTCATATTAGTAACATGTTGTCGATTTGACATATGATTTCGTATTCCTTGAATATTTGTCAATAAATTAGATTTACAAATGGTGCAATTATAACCTTTTTGCAAAGATATAATTAATTGTTTCCAAAAATTATCCAACTTATATTGAACTTCCAATATTTCAGCCAAGGTCAAATCAAACAACTTATTTTTGAAATCCTGTTAAAAATACCCCGATTAAAAGGAGTTTATAAATTTCTTTTTTAATATTACCTTTTCTGTTAAACATTCAATTTTTATTTCAGCGTTTTGATGAGACTCAGTTTTATTTTCCAACTTTTCTTCTTTTTCACTTGATTTAAAAGGGTCTATTGTTTCATGACAGATATCATAAACCTTAGTTTCAAGACTGCTTCTATGTTTATTAAAGCTATTATGAGCTTTGACTGAATTACCATCTCCTAAAACTTTTCTACAAAGCGAACAAAACCACTTCTTATTTATTTGATAAGGAGAATACATAAGTTGCCATTCCTCCAGTTTATTATAACAAAATTTTATTTTTAATAAGTCTTTCACAGACATTTCATCCATAATTTCACGCCATTTTTCTATTTTTTCATTCTAAAACAAACAAAAACTTTAACTTACTACAATTCACTAGATTAAAAATAAATTATTTAATAAAAAATCCACACAATTATGTCAGAAAAATCATTTTAAATTTAATTATGGTTAATAGTTAGTAAAATGAAATTAAATATAATTAATTACTTTTGTGCCGCTAGATTCTTTTTCGGACGCCATATTGATTAAACGTATCTTCTAGGTATGTATCGATCGAATTTGATGTTGGTAAAATGGATATTTTTAAATATAAATTTTTTTTAATTTTTATAATAGCCACCAAAATATTTTTAGGCTTTACACTAAAAAATGAATGTAATTATTAATAAATTAATAATTTACAAACAAATTTAATTATTTTTTCTTTAATTTTTTGTGATTTCTGATATTAAATATGTCTTTCTAGTACCAACTCTTTCCACAAAAAAAAAAAAGAAACAGTAAAACACTGAAGAGGATTGAAAATTTACGAACGCAATTGGAACGTAAGGACAATCTACAATGACGCTCTCATGTCGCTCTCATTACGTAGTCAACAAAGGAGTGTCCACAATGAAATGTACATGACAGCGTTTTTTGACATTGTTTTATTTACAAATTTCATGAATTAAAAAATACTCAATAGTTTAATATTTATTGTATTGATCTATTTTGAATAATGGTTTGATATTATTTAACACAATAATTTATTTTATTAATTTTTTATTCTGATATTTTTTTTTGATTTTTCAATAAAAAATATTTATTCAAGTTTAATTATTTGACATTTGAACACGTAAAGAAAGCGAAAAAGTTAAAAGTTAAACAACTTTTTTCATGACTGCGTCTATTGTAGACACTTTCATTTAATTTAATACATTTATCTAATTTTGACAGATAGCTACGTGTAGAGAGCGGAATGAGAGCGTTAATAGTAGATAGGCTATAACCGTTGTCGATTAGTCAAATACAAAATTTGTGGTCTGTCTTTGTCATCGCTGGTGTTTTGTTGTTGTTGTTGTTTGGATGGGGGGAAGAGCAAGTCTCCCTTACACTTAGGCCTTGCGGCCCGTTGTGCACCCCTGCTCTCAGAGTCGCTCGTAATACTTACAGCTCCTCATTGAGCCATTCAATCCCCTTCATGAAGCTCAACAATTTACCTTGGTCTAACTCCCTTACCGTGCTGAAGTCATCCCAGTACGTTCCTCCTAAGATTCTCAATCTTAGATTTTCTAGTGTTACACATTGGCATAGGACGTGGAGAACTGTTTCGTCCTCACTTCCACAGTCCTGCATATACTCGTGGTTGCTCTACCTATTTTTGCTGCATGTGCCCTGAGCATTAGGAGGCCCGTGCTTATCCCTGTAATTAATCTAAGATCCTCCCTTTTTAATTTTAGGATCTTTTTCGTTTTCTTGCTATTTGTACCTCCCCAGAAACTCTTGGTATGGGTTGAACCTGTGGAGTTTAGCCATTGTTCATTTGCTTGGGTCTTAGCCCAATTTCTTGTGAACCGTTTCACCTCTACGTCTGAGAGCCCTATCGGTTCTATATCTGTCCTATGTTCTCTTATAGAACTTTTCGCTGGCGTTTTAATATAAAATGCTCTTGTAAACTTTATTTATTTTCATATCAATTGGTTTTTTAAGTAAAATAACGTAATTTTTCTTGAAATTTTTATAAAAGGTTTCTTCACGAATACTATTTAATTATAATAAGCCTTGTCTCGTGAGCGTGTTTTTTGCAGAAAAAATTTTTATTTGATAATTTGACAAATATTACTAATACTTTTAAACTTTGACAGTTGTCAAATAAAAATAAGTTAGTATTTTTTAATAAGTTGATAAAATACTAGGCTTGAGGCTTATTATTTTTTAACAAACGTATTATTTTTAATCCGTTCGTTTATATAAATTTTCTACATTTTATATTAACTTTTTAACGCAAACTTTTTACCTAGAAATGTTGTTTTTGTAGTTCCCTAATTGCATTTAATTTTGAAGGCGTAATATTTTTAAATAATAATAAACATATTTAATATATAATCATTTACAAGCCTATCAAAATTTTTATTTTATATTTTTTTTATTTTGATTTTACAATTTCAACAGAAGAAAAATTTTGTATAACTCATAAAATTTTTTCTGACCCATTAAAAATTTCTCAAACTTGTTGTTTTTTAAAAAAATTCAATTGATTACCTTTAGGCTGAAAGAAGTCTCAAGTGCCGGCGGAACGATTTATTTTATAACCCTTTAGTTTAACTGGCTAACCGAACCGTAGTTGCTAAAGAAAGTTTGTTTTTAAGAAATTAACCAAAGCGATGAATGCACAAATAAAATTTATTTTGTAAATCTATCATAATTTGAAATTGTGATGGTTTAGTAACTTGTTTGATTCTAAGTTTTATTTGTTTATTGAATAAAACATTTAAGATTTGATTTTCGCATGCTATTTGTGAATTTCATAAGAATTTCGACTTATATGTTACAAAACAACCGAATGCGAAAGTCGTCGATTGATTTTTCTGAGATTTCAGAGTGAGGTGAAAAAATAAAATGTCAAGTACATTTAAATTTTTTTCTTGCTTTTTTTTTACATGACATTAAATTTATTTATAATTTTTACAAAATAAAAAAATATTTTGGTTACAATACCATAGAATAATTGACAAGCGTTTCTTTTTCAAATCAGAGCGTCAAAGTTCGGATAAAGTTTAATCTGAGCGTCGACATATGCTTTGAGCACAGATCTTATTATTATCTGATTATAATATAGAAAAACGCCCTGTAATTCAATTGTAAAAATTTGTGTATTGATTATTGAATTATCACATTTAGTATAAAATATTTGTGAAAGTTGTTTAAAAAAAATTGGGTTATCAAATAAATGAAAAAAGTGAACTGATCAAGTAGAAAATGATTGGTGGTTTATTTGTGTACAACCACAAAGGCGAGGTTCTTATATCTAGAGTATATAGGGATGATATTGGTCGAAATGCTGTTGATGCCTTTCGTGTAAATGTGATTCATGCTCGACAACAAGTACGTTCGCCAGTAACAAATATTGCTCGTACTAGTTTTTTTCACATTAAGAGAGCTAACATATGGTTAGCTGCAGTAACTAAACAAAATGTTAATGCAGCCATGGTTTTTGAGTTTTTACTAAAAATTATAGAAGTCATGCAATCATACTTTGGTAAAATCTCTGAGGAAAATATAAAAAATAATTTCGTCCTAATATACGAACTACTTGACGAAATTCTCGATTTTGGGTATCCACAAAATACTGATACTGGTGTTTTGAAAACTTTCATTACCCAGCAAGGAATCAAGTCAGCTACAAGAGAAGAGCAAATGCAAATAACGTCTCAGGTGACAGGTCAAATTGGATGGCGTAGAGAAGGAATAAAATATCGACGAAATGAACTTTTTCTCGATGTACTTGAATATGTTAATCTACTTATGAGCCCTCAAGGTCAAGTTTTATCAGCTCATGTTGCAGGAAAAATTGTTATGAAGTCGTACTTATCGGGCATGCCTGAATGTAAATTTGGAATCAACGACAAAATTGTTATGGAATCTAAGGGACGTGGACTTTCAGGGGGTGTATCAGATGCAGAAACATCTTCCAGATCAGGAAAACCTGTGGTCGTTATAGATGACTGTCAATTTCATCAGTGTGTAAAGCTATCTAAATTTGAAACAGAACATTCTATTAGCTTTATACCCCCGGACGGAGAGTTCGAACTAATGAGATATCGTACCACCAAAGATATTTCTTTACCATTCCGTGTTATACCACTCGTGCGCGAAGTCGGTCGAACGAAAATGGAAGTTAAATGCGTTTTAAAATCAAATTTCAAACCATCTTTGCTTGGACAAAAAATTGAAGTAAAAATACCAACGCCATTAAATACATCAGGTGTTCAATTGATTTGTTTAAAGGGAAAAGCAAAATACAAAGCTTCCGAAAATGCTATTGTTTGGAAAATTAAACGAATGGCTGGCATGAAAGAGACACAACTCTCTGCAGAAATAGAGCTTCTCGAAACCGACACTAAGAAAAAATGGACAAGGCCCCCTATTTCAATGAATTTCGAAGTTCCATTTGCTCCTTCGGGATTTAAAGTAAGGTATTTGAAAGTTTTTGAGCCAAAGCTTAATTACTCCGACCATGATGTTATAAAATGGGTACGTTATATTGGACGTAGCGGATTATATGAAACTCGATGCTAATAATCTTCAACTCAACAAAATTTATGTATGCAATGATGATATTTTGTAAAGTAATATGAGAAAGATTTTTCGATAAATTTTCTTTAAATTACAATAGTATTTAAAAGAAACTGGTGTTCTTAAAATCAGCCTGTTATGAAAAAGTAAAAAGTTATATTATATTTGTAACTCTTTTTGGATATTTGTTAAACCTAATATTAAAAAAAATTATTATAGCATAGAGAACATATGAAATCCATTAGTGGTTTTTCTTAAATGAATAGTTGGTTAGCTCTTGGTTCAATATAAAATTCAAAATTATTAATATTTTAATAAAAATTATGTTTCTCTAAATAAAATAATTCTAAAGATTATTAAAAAAGTATGTATTCGTAAATTTAAATATATAATATAAAATAAATAAAAAAATGTAATATGAAGTATAAATATCCTTATAGTTCAATAAAGCTTAAATAAAAATGATTTCAGTGAAAAATAAGCTATTTAATATTTGTTCGAAACTTCAGCGCTAATGAGTAAAATTCCAAATATTAACGATTTAAAGATGTTTTAGGTTTATAAAATAATATTTATTGCTGATAGATACTATTACGCTTATCTGACTAACTAACGTTTTCAAAAATAGAATGTACAAACATATCATCTAAGCGTTCCAAAATTCAGATGCCTTTCAAATCATTTCAATTCGGTCCACACTCGAAAAACTGTTTTCAATTATTGATATTATATAGAAATATGCACAATAAAATATATTTATATATATTTCCTTTTTGAATTTTAATTTTCTTGCGTTATTTTATTTAGTAAGAAAATATTTTTTTAGTTTAATTCAAAGTAAAATTAATTATTACATAGTTTTATTATAAAAAAATAATTACATTAACCCATATATATGTTATACAATATATTTCACAAAATATCTTATTACAAATTAACCAATAAACAAACTTAACATATAGAATATTGTATGTACAAAGCATAAAGTTACATTAATTTAATTAATTGCTTTTTCCCCTTGATTATTATTTGCTTCTTTGAAGAAATTAGAAAGTTTGTAAGCTTTATTGTGTGATAAATTACATAATTTTTTAGCTTGATCAATGTCATCTTTTATTGCTGTTATCAGCGATTCCAGGGAATTGAAATTTTTTTCTGGACGTATATATCCGAGAATGCATACTTTTAAAATGCAACCATACAAGTCTCTGTCATAGTTATGGAGTATATGGGTTTCCATACTTTTTTCTTTATTGTGATAAAAGGGGTTCCATCCAATACTCATTACCATTTCATATGCAGTTCCATTGTCGACGTTAGCAAATCCATAATATATACCAGTTTCTATATTTGGTGGTAAATTTTGAACTACATTTCGATCAACATTTGCAGTAGGAATACCAAGGTCTTTCGATCCTCTTCCAAATCCTTTAACAATTTCTCCTACTGCAAAATATGGAAAAATTCCTTTAGTCATTTTTTGATAAAAAATTTTTCCAATCTTTGTTTTTTATCCACAAAAATATGAGTTATAAGTTTTGACTTATGTCAATGTGACAACTCAATCATATAAATCAAGAGCCTATTAAAAAGTGTGTGTTCAATAAAATCTAAATAATATTTAAGCAGTGCAACTTAAAATTACCAAAATTCGATTAGTTGTGTATAATATATAAAAATATAATAATTATATTGATTCATAAAGAGAATATTTATTCCTGTTTAGACCCCCGAAGAGGTGAAAAATTATTGTATTGTATCAGACAATTGCTTAAATCAAGCATCAGTAAATGTTGCTCACTTAGTGAACCATCACAATTCACAATAAACAGAAAGTTATCATTTAATTTAATTTATTAATTGGAAATAGTATTAAAGTTAAAAAAAAATCAGCAAAAAATGCTTCTTCAAACAATTTATAGATGAATTTTTTCTTCTACTTTATTTATTTTGAGTGTTCTTTTTTTATTATTAACAAAAATGTCAAGCAATGTTTTTTTTTGAAAATTAAGTACCTGATTTGACATATTAATAAATGTTTTAAAAAAACTTGAAAAAAAAAAAATAATTTGTACTTTTATATTTAAAAAATTTTTAAATAATCAATACAAAATTGAAAAATTCATGGACGAACGCTAACGTAATTTTTAGGTGATTTTCAGAAAATACAGTACTGAACTGATTTTCACTGACAGATAAATTTTTGAAAAATGCTTAGGAAATTAAGAAAAATAAAGGAGAAAATCTACTAAATTTTCGAAAGCTTCACAATTTCTCAAAATCTAGAGTTTATGAACGTACTATAAATGTTAATTAAAGATAGGATAAAGAGCTTTTACTAGAAGGAGTTCAAATAAAAATTCATTTTTAAATACATATGTAATTACTAGTAAATGTAAATTAAAATTACGTTATAAATGTTATTTAAAATCAAAATTTCTTATTTACCTGGGATTCCTACAAAATAAGATTTTATAGATAGGGGTGGGTACCCAATAATGAAATGTTTTTTATCTCTGAAAATTTCATTGGCGCACTGAAAGTTGAAAACCAATCAAAACGTCATTTAAAATTTTAATTACATGCGATATGAACTTATGTATTAGTAAATATTAACATTAACCAAAAAAATAAATTTAAAACTTTTTAAATGATATTATGGAGTTCCCTTTAATTCCCAAAAAAATTAGACTTGATAACAAAGAAGCAGGAGATTTTCAAACTTGTACACATTATGTTAAAAGGAAAAAAAGATTTTGCAAAATGCTTGTTGCAGCAGGGAAAAGTTATTGTGGTAAAGCTAGCACAAATTTTTTGAGAATGAAAAATTAAAAAAAAACATTTTAGGTGAACATGAACCTATTACAAATTATGAAAATGCGAATGATGATGGTTGTAGAATTGCTTGCCCGTTAGATCCAAAGCATACTGTATTTATTTTCTCTTTAAATCTGATTTTAAATCAAAATTACTTTAATTTTAGGTTTATAAAAAAAATTTAGAAAAACATTTAAAAATATGTAATTCTAAAATAAAGGATAACTTACCTTCATTTATCAAATCAGGAGTGAATAATGGGTCATCTGATGAGGAAACTAATGATAATTTAATGTTGAATTTAAAAGACCAATCGAAATCCATTAGTTTGAATGAAATTTCTGAACAACAATTAGAAAAATTAATTGACAAAATCGCAAAGATTTATCAAAATTATGTGCATAATACAATAGAAGAACAAATTTTAAAACACGACATACTTTCTGAAGAGTTATTACAACCCAACTATGGGAAGGATACAATAAAACATCTTTCTCAAACAGCCTCAATATTAGGTTATCTGGAGAAATTTAATTTTTTGAAAAATGAGTCCGCTTTCATAGAATTTGGTGCTGGAAAAGGACAAGTATCTTATTGGTTGGCTAAATTAATAGAAACTCGACCAAATATATCAAAAACACAAGTAATATTAATAGATCGTGCATCATTGCGTCACAAAAAAGATAATAAATTAGAAAATCGAACTGCAGTACATAGAATAAGAGCTGATATTTCTGATATTGTTTTAGAGGAACTTGAACATTTAAAAGATATGAAGCATGTTGTTGCAATTGGTAAACATTTGTGTGGGGCAGCAACTGATTTAATGTTAAGAAGTTTATTGCATCATAATTCAAAGCAAGACATTTGTTTAATTGTTTCTCTATGTTGTCATCATAGATGTACTTGGAAATCTTTTGTAGGAAAAGATTTTTTGAAATTAAATGATATTAATCAGGATGAATTTAATTTAATGACCAAAATCGTAAGTTGGGGAATTTGCGGTACAGGAATGAGCAGAGAAAGAAGAAGTCAAATAAATTTTGATGAAAATGTTACTAATTTAAACGAAATTAGTAAGGTAAAAATTTCAAGAGAAAGAAAAGAAGAAATCGGTCAAATGTGTAAAAGAGTCCTAGATTACGCACGTTTAACATACATGAATAAAAAGGGCTATGAATGTTTTTTGAAATATTATATTGGAAAAGAAATTACTCTCGAGAACGTTTGTATGATAGGTAAACGTAAGAATTCTGGATCTTTTTTGAAATAAAAATGTACTTACTGTACTTTATGATAAATACTGAAAACTATTTTCATAAAAATTAGTGAATTTTTTAAAGTTTAAACAAAACAGTTTTACTTAAATATAAATTTGTAAATCACAATTCAATTTTACACGAAGATTCTTTCATTATTTTGTTTGAAAAATTTAAGATTTATTTTCCATAGCTAAAGCTTCTTCATTTACCGCTTTCAACTGCTTTATGCTAGGCACATTTTTAGCTAGTTTTTGTTTACCTTTCAGCTCTGCAGCAGCTAACTCAATTGGATGGGTAGTTCGTTGATGTTTTCTGCAATTTGAACCGTTTGCGAATGTTAATTCACAAAAAGAACATTCGTATGGCTTCAATCCGGTATGTAAAATTAAATGATTTTTGAACGCGTCTGGTCTTTTAAATTGTTTAGAACAAAAATTGCATTTATATTTATTTTGATCTGAATGAACTACCATATGTCGACGTAATATTCTCTTTGTATTAAGTTTCAAACCACAAACTTGGCAAATATATTCTGTATCATCATGTATATCTACATGGAGCTATAAATATATAAAATTACTTATTTAATTAAACTATTGATTTTACAAAATATATAACATGAAAATACCTTCAAAGCTCGCTTGCATTTAAAAGTTTTTTCGCATTTCGAACATTTAAATTTTTTTTCTTCGGAATGTGTCAAATGATGATCAACTAAATTTCTATTACTTCCAAATGCTGCTCCACATAGTTCACAAATAAAAGGTCTATCTTTTTTATGAACTATACGTATATGATCTTGTACATACCATTCACTAGTAAATTTTTTGGAACATTGAGGACAGTCATATAATTTACGATCATTTTCTGATAAATGAACAACTTTGTGAGCGTTTAGGTGTTGAATCCTTTTAAATATTCTTCCACAAACATTGCATCTATATGAAGACGGTACTACACTAATACAATGTTTTTGTTTCATATGTACTGTTCTTCCTCTAACCGTAACAAATTTTTGTTGGCAAATATTACACTCAAACCTTTTTTCTCCTGATTGAACTGAATGTGCAGATAAAATTTGTCTATTTTTTTTTTTTAAATTAATATTTAAGTCTTTGCCTCTTTTATTTGCATTTAAACATTTACTATTCTCTTTAGATAATTTATCGTTTTCCTCTTTGTCGGATGTAACTGGATCAACCATATAATTAATTTCCTCTATCATTTCCGTTTTTAAAAAACATTTAACAGATGTATCTCCGTTTTTGCTTTCACAGTTTAGGGGAGAATCAACCTTAGTTTTTAAGGGACAACAAATTGTAGTCTCTGTATCAGAAATATTGGGACCGTTATTTAGTCCATACTTCTCCCTTAAAATTTCAATGTTGATTTTTTGATTAAAATTATTGCTCTCTAACTCAATAAACATTTCATTTATTTTAATTACGTGAGCGTTATATTTTATAATAGAATTTATTGTATCATAACACATTAAACAAATTTTATTGCAACAATTATTTTCGTTTGAAATCTAAGATTTTTTTTAGTTATTAAGATATGAAATAATAAAAAATTAAATAATTACGTACCAAAATACCGAAGTATTTAATTATAGCTACTGCTAAAGTTTCCGTATTTTCAATTTTTAATTCAACATCTATATCGGAACCATTTTGCTTTCCGCAAAGACGACACCATTTACTCCAATCTTTTTGATGCATCATATATTTTATGAATTAGTATATTTACTAAAAGATGAGTTATTTATAAGTTAAATTTATAAATCAAAATATTTTTGCAACTATGCAATCATTCCTAAAAGTTATATATTATAGTATGTATGGATATTTATTTTTACTGTTTTGACCAGTTATGTCCATAGATTTGCTCATTGACTAATAAATGTTAAGAAAATGTATGTTTAGTATTTTATTTTTCATATCTTGTAAACTTATAAATAAATATCTTCATATCATATATATGTATTTATATTGTAGAATATTTTTGAAAACCTAATTAAAAGTATTCAATCAAATAAATTTAGCAAAAAAATTTCTAAAATATTTTGACAGCTGTCATAATAAAAATTGATTGGAATTTAAAAGGTCAAAAATCTCTGGCAGTAAACTAAACAGCCATCCCTAGTTAGTATTCCCTCTAAGAACAACTTTACAACGTTACGAAAATGTTATCCGTTTGACCGTTTCCTATACAAGTAGAGTAGCTTTAAAACTTACAAGTTTGAGTAACAAAAGCGACACGGGGGCATTTAGTGTAGAAAAATTCAATGAAAATATATCGCGTTTTGACAATAGGACAAAAAAAAATGTTTGATAACAAATATGTAGCATTTTCTTTACTTTGAAATGGTACTTCTCTTTTAATAACACGAAAAATAAATACAAGCAGCACCTACATTAATTCTTTCAGAAAGTGTAGGTTATGATACAAGACAACAATACACACATACATATATAAATTAAAATTTATTGCAATTTCTTTCTATTAAACAATGAACCGTTATAATCGATTGATTTCACAGGGAAAATTTGTATTGTTGTAGTTCAAACGTTATGTAATTTTTTCGTTGAAGGAAAGTAAAAATATTATTTTTGGTAAAAAATCTTGAGATAAAAATTACGTCATAAAGACGTTTGTCTGCAAGATGGGCGAATAAGCATGTTGGAAGCTATTTGCACTCAAATTTCGCTTAGAAATTTAAATTTATATATTTTAATTTTTTAAACCTTCGAGTCCTAGCTCCCAATATATAAGGTTGAGTGCCATTTCCATTTAACTTCCTCCCTTCCAGAAGTCTATATTTTGTAATTATAATCGAAATTACATATTTTAAAATGAGTATAATTCATTTGCATAAAGAACTCATTTTAGCAAATATTAAGAAATTTACAACCATCATTAATTTGCTTTATTAGAAAACAAAAATGTCAAAATTAAAATAACATCTCAATGCAAGTAAATAAAATTTAATTTAAAAAAAAAATAAATTATATACAAATCATAGTTTGGTACGTGTAATGATGTTAACCAAATACTTTTCTTTCGTTATGTGCTTTAAGGAATAAAGATTCTAGTATTCTTTTAATTTGTTTGGAAGTCTTTAAAACATAACTGTTTTAAAGTTTTCCATTAATATAGTAGAAAAAATATGCAATGCCTACATCAAATATTTATCACTTTTTAAGATAATTAAAGGATGTTATTTTTATATTTAAGAAACAACATTCTGGTGCGAATAAATTAAAGTTAGTTTGAACTTCGAAATGCTATTAAATTAAATTATATTTACCATAAATAATTTTTAATATGTAATACATTTAAAAAAAATTAACTTCAAATCACAATGTCATATTGTTCAAAAGTTATTAAACTAAATTTGTAACTGCTTCGGTAAAAAAATTTAAGAAACAAGTTTTGTAGATAAAGCTTCCTCATTTACTGCTTTCAACTGTTTAATACTAGGCACATTTTTAGCGTGTCTTTGCTTACCCTTTAATTCCGCTGCAGCCAACTCCATTGGATGAGCAGTTCTTTGATGTTTTCTACAATTTGACCCATTTGCAAAAGTCAATTCACAAAAGGAACATTCATATGGCTTCAATCCAGTATGTAAAATTAAATGATTTTTAAACGCATCTGGTCTTTTAAATTGTTTGGAACAAAAATTACATTTATATTTATTTAGATCTGTGTGAACAATCATATGACGACGTAATATTCTTTTTGTATTAAGTTTTAGTCCACACACTTGGCACATATATTCAGTATCATCGTGTATATCAACGTGGAGCTTGAAATAATTTTAGATAAATATATATTTTTAATCATAATAAAAAAAAAATACCTTTAAATCTCGTTTGCATCGAAATGTTTTTTCGCATTTTGGACATTTGAAGTTCTTTACTTCTGAATGCGTAAGATGGTGATCTGCTAAATTTCTATTGCTTCCAAATGCGGCACCACAATGTTCACAAATAAACGGTCTATCTCTTTTATGAACTACGCGAATATGATTTTGAACATACCACTCTCTAGTAAATTTTTTGGAACACTGAGGACAATCATAAAATGTACGATCACATTCTGACAAATGAACAACTTTATGGGAATTAAGATGGTGAATATTTTTAAATATTTTTGCACAAACATTGCACTTGAAAGGTGGTGGTTTTATACTAATTGAATGTTTTTGTTTCAAATGAATTGTTCTTCCTCTGTTAGTAGCAAATCGTTTATGGCATATATTACATTCAAAATTTTTTTCTTGTTGCTGTTTTTCAGATGAAGAAGTTTTATCAACAAGTTCTGTTTTTTTTCCAGTTTCTACTTCATTTCTATCTATATTCTCAGAAATTAGTTTTTCATTTGATAAATTATCATTTTCCTCTTCTGCGAATATATTTATATCTGCTGAATAACTAATTTCATCTACCTCTACCAGTTCTGTTTTCAAGAAACATTTTTCAGTTTGATTGCTATTCTTATTTTCAATTTTTGACTGAGAATCGGTCTTTAGTTCTACAGAACAAAAATTTATGGTTTCAAGATCTGTATCATATAAATTATTTGATTCGTTGTTCAGTCCATACTTTTCTCTTAAGTTGTCAACGTCTATGCTTTGATTAACCAAATTACTCTCTAACTCTAAAAACATTTCATTGACTTTGACTGCGTAAGCATTATATTTAATAATAGAATTTATTGTATCATGGCACATTATACATATTTTAGTGCAACAACTATTTTCCTCTGAAATCTAAAAAGTTTATATAAATATAATTTTTTCCTTGTTTTTCAAAAAGTTTTAATAAAACACACCAAAATACCAAAATATTTAAATATGGCCACTGCTAAAATTTCAGTATTTTCAATTTTCATTGTGATTTCAACGTCTGAGCCATTTTTCTTTCCGCAAAGGCGACACCATTTCTTCCAATCTTTTTGGTGCATTTTTATTTTTTTTATCTAGTTTTTAAAATTGTAATCAAAAGATTTTGTTTACAATTTTGTTTATTTTTTAATTTTTGGTTTCAATGAATATGAAACAATTTGATCATGAATAAAGTTAGAAGAGATGTCAAGTTTTTTTAATTTGTAAATATTGGTTAGTGTGAAAAAAACTTTTTGTAAATTATATTAAGAAAAGCCAAAATCCTGTTTGTTGTTAAACAGTTAAACTATTGTTAACTACTTTTAAAATAAAATATTTTTTTCCGTACAAATGATAAACAATTTATGTGTTCCTTCACAAATTTTCTCATACTTATATAAAGCTAAGCTTACACCAGCTTACACGATTACGCGTATACGCACACAATATGGTAATTGATGAATTCTTTTTTCGAAATTCTTAAATTTACAAATAAAGAAAAAAAATTCATTATATATTTTTTCAAATGTTTCTTTTCATAAAATTAAACTTTTTTATGCTCCTTACTTGATCTGTCATTTTATTTCAAATAGGCAAAAGATTATTGTAAGCATTTCATTTTTGGTATGTTGAATTTTCTGCAGAGCAAATTATTTTTTGAAAGAATGGTAAATTTAATACAATCAAAAAAAATTAAGTAAAACTTTAATTATTTTTATTGATTTATTAATGAAAATTATGTTGTAAAAAGAAAATGTCTTATATTTGCTTTTTCCAATAAGTAAATGCAATTGAATCATATAAGTACTAACTAGTATGTTCCCATAGAATTAGTAGTATATAGTATACTACTTACTTAATAGTTTATGAATTATGACGCTGCTTTAAACTTTCATAAAATATTTAAATTCTTGTTTTTAAAAATATCTGAGACGTCAAATTGACATTTTTATTACTTTATTTAGTTGTTGATTGGTTATCTTCTGATCCTGATAAACATATTTTATTATTTAATTATATAAATAAAATCAATACAATCTCCCATAAGGCGCTCAAAGCGTTCAGAGTTTGTAAAAAATAACAAGATTTGAAAAACTGTAATTTTATATTTTAATTTAAAACGTAATTGTCAAAAATTTAACATAAAACTGTCTTTCTATTTTATTTTGCTTCAGCTGTGTTCTATATATGTCCACTAAGCACGTAAAGCAAGCTCTGAGCGCTCAGAGCTAAAAAATTAACACGATGTTTTTTGACAGTTCATGCTCTGCCCAGATTATTTCGCAAACTACATATTACGATCAGGGTCGACAGTGTTTATTAATTTTTTAAAAATTATTTTGGTTTTGGTAAGTTGGTGGTATTTTTCGACAACAACCGCTCTTACTTTACTTACGCTCTTACTATCAGTGCTTAAATTTGCTAATTTCGTGCTTATCTATGCTATCATTTAAGTTAACTAAATTGTGTTTCTATCGATACTTTTTTTAATTCAATTAAATTTTAAAATAAGTTTGAAAATTTGTTTTCGTTGTAAACCTTATTTAGATTCGATTATTTTTTTATATTTTGTGTATTATTTTGAATTATATTTTATTTACTTCATAAATAACACCCGTTTTTTTTTCAAAATTCAATTATGCGTTTTAATCAAACTTTGTACAAATTTGGTAAAAACTTATACGAGTTACCTTTTAAAACCCAATTGGTAAACAAACTTTATTTAAATGGTAACCCTGATGACGGTATTAAATATGTCATCTTTCATTGTTTGTCAACCCAAGTGATGTAAAATAGAAGTACATACTTAGAACAGTTTACTTTTATTTTCGGCAGTGGCTATTATTCTATAATTTTGAATTAGTAATATAAATTAAAATAATAATTGTTATTAATAATAAAAAAAAATAA
This sequence comes from Dolichopus griseipennis, assembly GCA_963082915.1. Classification (NCBI taxonomy): domain Eukaryota; kingdom Metazoa; phylum Arthropoda; class Insecta; order Diptera; family Dolichopodidae; genus Dolichopus; species Dolichopus griseipennis. The sequence goes on along the minus strand of OY720445.1, from coordinate 24,838,291 downwards.
TATTTACATAATTCGTATATGTCTACAAAATCAAAAGACCCATGTAAAAAGTTCGCATGTAGAATACAATCTTGCTTGGAAAGTACATATCTTTGAAAATTATATAATTTCTGTGCTATCTACCTAATTATTTAAGTGCAACCAATTGATCAGTTTAATTTTTATAATTTGCAGAAAATAAATTTCAAGAAAATAAATGTTTGGAAGAATTAGAGGATATGAGGCAATGTTGTCTAACGTGGTATAAGGAATCATTGTGTTGTTCAGGAATCAGTCTAGATAAAAGTTACTTGAATAGAATCAAAACTTCCAAATCAAACTCTAGTGACAAAATTTAAAATATTTTAATTAAAGTTAGTATTCTATTAAATTCCTTATAAAACTAAATTTTAAAATAAAAAAAAACTAAAAAAACTAAATTTTATATTTAAAGGTATAACATATAATGAAAACATCAGAAAATATATATCAAGCAGAAAATAAATATAATCAAACATTCGAAAGGAGAAAAACAGCAGTATTACCTAAACGTAATTGGGTACAAAAAAATCCTCGATTGTTTTCTATTACTTTTATTACCACTTCACTTCTAGTATTTTTTTCGAAACCAATTTATGATTGTTTTTTTGCTGATGATTTACCAGCTCCTCCAGGGCCAGCATCCAGTAGAAGAAATCGCTATTAATTATTGTATATAAAATTTAAAAAATTTAAGGGGAATGGAATCGGTTAAACGTGCAAAATTACGTATAAAATCTTATCCGATTTTTTTAAGTAAATGTAGCAAATCAGCCTCAGTATACGCTGCATGTGTGACTCAGGATTTAAATGTTAATAAAAATGTATGTGAAAAAGAATTTATGGAATTTAAAAATTGTTTGATTAAAGAAGCTAAACATTTGAAACTAAAATTGTAAAATTAAAAAATCGAAAAAAAGCACAAAATCAGTTAAATATAACACATAACATTGAAAATAGCAAGTGTATAAAAAAAAAAAAATGATTAATATTATTGAAAAAATTTCATTTTCAAATCATATGATTATATCATTTGTAATCCGAATAGCTTTAATAGTATATGGTGAAATTCATGATCAATCAACAACAGAAGTTTCTTATACAGATATTGATTACAGAGTTGTTAGTGATGGTGCACGTTACATACTTGAACACCAGTCACCATATAAACGCCATACGTATCGCTACAGTCCATTATTAGCTATACTTTTGGTACCAAACCACTTATTTTTTAATTCTTTTGGAAAAATTTTGTTTGCAATTTTTGATATTCTTGTAGGATTGTTGATTAAGCTAATAGTGCATAACGAATTAAAATCAATTTTTTTTGAAAATGCAGAGGCTTTTAAATTGGCATACCAAAGAAATTTACTCAACAAACATAAGCCAATTGATCATAAAAATTCTCAATTTAAAAATAAATTTCATTTACCAGATCGTTATGAAAATTGGTCTATTTGGTCATCATTAATTTGGTTATATAATCCTTTAACAATGATAATATCTACGCGTGGCAACGGTGATTCTTTTTCGAGTTTATTTGTGCTACTAACATTATATTATATACAAAAATTCGAAACAAATAAACTTGATATTATTTTGGCTGGTGTATTTCATGGTTTGTCAATTCATTTACGAATTTATCCAATTGTATTTAGCTTGGCATATTATTTAATGCTCTCGGATTATAAATTTATAGACGTTAAAAATTTTAGATACAAATTATTTATACCAAATTATAAACAATTCTTAATGGTCCTTGGATCAATAATAGGATTTTCTTTGTTTACTTGTTTATTTATTCATTTGTACGGCTGGCCATTTATATACGAAACATATTTGTATCACTTTAAACGGCGCGATATAAGGCATAACTTTTCATTATATTTTTTGATGCAATACTTAACACCTAACTCTGAAATTGCTATTGAATCAGTTTCCGATAACAATGAAACTTTATTGTTAGCTGGTTTTGAAAAGGCTTTTATTACAATGCCTCAATTAGCTATATTTATATATTTAAGCTGTACCTTTGGTACAAATCGAAAAACTTTGTCGTTTTGTATTTTTTTAGAAACATTTGTAATGGTAACTTATAATACAGTCGTAACATCACAATATTTTGTATGGTATTTGGCTCTATTACCAATTTGTATTAAAAATTTACGAAATATTCCAGTTAAACTAGCTCTACTATATTTCAGTGCTTGGCTGTTAGCTCAGGCACTATGGTTGCTACCTGCATATTTGTTAGAGTTTAAAACATTAAATACTTTTAATTTTATTGGAATACAAGGAATAGCATTTTTCTTCGTAAACATTTTTATAATACAGCGTTTTATAAAATATTTTGATGTTTTTAGTAAAATCAGATAAATAGAAAAAGTTTTTTTTTAATTTATAACCAAAGAAGATTTCATTGATTGTTTAGTTCTTATTTTTTAATTCATTTTTTATATGTACTTTTAAGAATCTTATTATAATTTTTTTCAAAAGAATTTTATATTTGAATTCAAAAACATACATGTAAAATACTAATGCATAAAATGGCATAAAAATTGTAAATAAATTACTATATAAATTTTTTTTTTCAAAATATTTCAATAAAAAAATATCTGAAATTTGTTTAAAGTTTAAAAAGTTTTTTAATTATAACATAGTTCATTTTAATAAAATTCCTTAAAAATCAGAAGAATCTCTTCAATTATTTATGTAACAAAAATATTCTTATTTAACAGAAAAATTGCTTCTCTTGCTTTCTAATTTTCAGAATTTTAATGTGAAACGGGAAGTTTTTTAGAACTTATATTAATCGTACATTTAAATTTATAAATCCTAAATTCTGTTTATAAATTTTTGGATGAACTGTTTTACAACCCAGACAGAACTTACTTTTAAAAGAGAAGATTTACTCTTTTTTTTTTTACAAATTTACGTGAAAGTGTACCAAATACATAAAAAATAGTAGTCAACATTAAAGTTTTATTTGTAAATTTTTATAGATTTATTTTTCACTTTACAATCTGTTAGACAAATCTTTACAAAGATTTTTTAGTTTGTGTTAATTTTCTCAATCTTAAAATTTATTATATTATAAACTTAAAAATTTAACTTATTATTTAGTTTTTAGTTTTTTTAATTTCTATTGTATTGTAGCTTTTAAATGTATTTTAAAAACTGTACAATGCTTTTTAAGATTTTTATTATATGTGAAATAATGTCGACCGATATATTTATTTAAATATAATATAATGTAATGTGTCTACATATATTTAATTTCCATTAAATATTTTTTTTATCGCAAAAATAGTTTTTATTTTAATTGGTTGATACTTTAATATAAATTTATTTAATATTTATGTATTCATATAAATATAATTTTAAACATATTTTTTTTTTTATTAATTAAAAGATTTATCTGCTTTAATAAATGAATTGTACTTCTAAAATATAACAACAAAGTAAATGTATTACTTTTCATAAAAGTTTGAAGTGCAATTTATTTTGCAACCTAATTGAAATTTATAAAAAAGAATATATTAAAAGTGGAGATTTATTTTATAAAGAAGTAAATTGGTATGATTTCAGTGCATCATATAATAAAACTTGTTAAAAATATTTAGTTTTCAAGTAACTTAAGTAAAAAAAAGTACATTATTTGCACTTCATATATAAATAAATTTTAATTTAACTGTATATAGAACATTTCTGTAACACAAATGAGAAACTAAAAAAAATACGAATTTAAATGCTTCCGCATGAAATTAATTACAACATACTGTTTTAAACTGCTTTTAATTTTTAGAGTTTATTTCTCAGATTAAAAATATGTAAGAGTAAATTCTGGTATTGCATAACACAAAAATTTACTTTTATTTTAATAACATATCTCAGAAAACTTAATTCGATTTTTACCATACATGTAAATTTTTAACACAATTTTTGTTCTGTTTTAATTTTCACACAAAAATTTATCATAATTAATTAAATTGAAACTTATGATTTAAAAAGTTTTTAACTTAACAATTACAAAGAAACAAAATAATAATAGTTTAAATTAACATAATTTTATCCAAATTAAATTTTTTTGTTAATCATCAAGGACGGTTGATGGGGGACTACTTCTTCGTTTAGCTGGGGGTTCGTCAATTAATTCGTCCATACTTTCATCTTCCTGCAATGACTTTAATTAATTTATTAAATCTTAAAAAAAAATTTTTAAATTACAGAATCATTTTTATGATCAATGCTATTGCTATCAGAATATTTTCTCACTATATTCTTTTTATTATTTGCCGTTGTTGTTGTGGCATTTACAGATAAAGCGGCTAATGCTGCCGTTGATGATGTAGGTGCTTTTTTATTTACCATTGTGTAGACATCAACTGGTATATAGATTCGATTATTTTCAAAATCGTCAGCTTGGGATTTGAAATACATTGTTGGTATTCTAGCATCAGCTGAAAATTCCCTACTTCCAAAATTTGTTGATTTTTGATTTATAATATGTATCGCAACATCGCATATAGCCCACATTTTCTATTAAAGTTAACCATAATTAATTTTTTTTATTTTAGATCAGTTACTTTACAAAATATTTTTAAGATTAACATACATAATTGTAATTATCGTCTTCAGGTTTTAAAGCATCTTTATGATGTTTAATTCTATCTAAAATATTTCTATAAAATCCTGCACAATAGAACTCCTTATTTGTTATTAGAGGTTCTAAAATAAACCAAAGGCATTTTTCGATTGCTTTTAATTGAGCCCGATCTTCGTAGTCAGTATAATTCGAGTCATGTGTTAAAACCGGTACAGCAAATACAAGCATGTAATCAGGCAAAATATGAGGTAAACTACTCATTGCACGTTCAACTTTCAATGATTAGTATAAAAGTTTTAAAAAATACAAAGAAAAAATATAAAGAAATACCTGATGCAAATGACTTTACATACTCTCGTCTTCTATTTACATCTGCTTCAATGTAACTTTTTATTAATTGTGATAATCTTTTAATAAAAATTTGATTTAGAAAGATTTGATGTAATTATTTTGTATGACTTAATTATATTTTGCAATTTACCTTTTTTCTGTTTCTCTGCCACCTAGAGCATAATAACCCATGAAATCTAATGGGAGACATTTGTTTGGTAAACCTTTACTTAACCCTTTGTGCAATTTTTTGGCAAATATTTCTCTTACTTCAGGAACTGGGTCAATCTAATAAATAAATATTTACTTTTAGTTCTTGTTATGAAATCTATAATTTTTTATACCATTAATCTTGATAAATTATAGAATTGCTCGGCAGTGAACTGGTCTCCAACTCCTTTTTGTTCACATACTTTTAACATAGCTTTACCGGCTGTTAATCTTAACCAAGACATTTCAGCCGCCGTTAATCTACCTTGTTCCAATAAATCTCCGTTCTGTTTAATAAAAGCATTCAACATACGGAATGTTTTTTGAGCTGATGGTACATCGTTTTTTAAGCCCAAAAGCCATCGAGCCATAGTTTTTAATGCTTCTACTTTACAATAAGTTTCTTCAGGTAAATCCGATTCTTCACACCAATCTCCACTGGGTATATTTTCACGATCGTCAGTTACATCTTGTATAAGCAGTTCTTTAACTATTTTACGAGCTATTATATTTTTAATTTGTGTTAAAAACTTCTGTGGCATATTATAAGCTATGTGACCTAAACAAACGATTGCTGTTCTGAAATTAGCATTTTCTGGCGTTAATGTTTGTTTGAAAGTATCAACAATTTCAGGAAATATCTCATTAACTGTTTCTTCATCCGATTTTTGGGTATTTACGAAAACGCATCTAACAGCATGTTTGGCTTGTTTTGGTGTTCCAGATAAAGCAAACTCTTTACAAACTGGTACAAGCTCCTCTAATATGGAGGGGTAACTTTCAATAAGAGGTCTAAAACGCCCTAAATGAGTAAAGGCTTTAAGTATATACGGTGCAGCATAATCGATTTCCAAACTTAAGAGACCCACCATATGCCTTAGTATTGGTTCATGAAGGAAATGTGCTGAGAAAATATACGAAAGAACCTTTAAAAGATAATAATATGAAAAAAAATTGATCAGTTTCTAAGTTATGGTTTTTACTGTTAGAAGTTTGAGTCCACGTTCCCCTGCTGATTCTGCCGGGATTCCAACTTCCTCTATAACCTCCCCTCCTTTCATGCAATCTTCAATTAGTCTAAAAAACCAAAATTTTTTTTAATGTTGTATAATTATGTAAAATTATTTAACTCACTCTAATAAAACTTCAATAGAATCTTTATCAACCATAACAGAAGCAATTCGTTCTAATAACATTTTAACAATATTATAATATAGGTTTGTCATAATAGGTTGACCCATCTTTTTTAGCACAATTTGCATTGTATCGGCACATTCTTTGCACGAAACATCTCTTCGCAATATAGTTTCCATGCCTTTTAATAACTCAGAATCCTTCTTCATGTGCGCACTAAATTTTGTCAAAAATTCTAATGATTTTATAGGGTCGGGCAACAACCTGAAAATATACAATTTAATCATTGTCTTAGAAAACAAAACTTCTTCAAAACTTTCTTACTTTGAAATAGCAGCACATTTCACATTCATTTCCTTTTGCAATTTTGCGGATTGTTCTTTAACACTGTGTAACTTCACCCAATCTGCTACGGATTTTCTCATTTTCATTTGACTTTTTTGTAATTCTATAAAAGCTTTAGTAGCGTTATCATCTATGGTTCCTAAGAGTTTATACAGCTTTTTCATACGTTCCATTGGTATTAATTGATAGGGTACCAAGCTTGTAATAAGTAAGCGTTCAACTAATAAACGATCTTCGATTCCTGTCATGTAATATCCATGTAAAATTTTATTTTTTATCCAATTTACTGCAGTTTTTGTATCTTCTGAAAAATTAGTGTCCGACAACAAGTTTTTATAAATAAATGCTAAACCACACATAGCGTCTTTACGTATTTTAAATTTTTTATCTAAAGTACGTTCTTTTACTATTTCAAGTAAATCTTTGGATTCAGATACTATATGATAGTCCCTCTTAGCTGTTTCAACAATTGAAACAACAACTTCTTGTCTCACAATTTCATCTGAATCATGTTGACGAGCTTTTAAAGTTTCTATTATATCGCGACGTAAATGAGGATGATTCAGAAGGAAATGCATTGAACTTTGAACACATCTAATACGAATAGGTACAGCAATATCGCAAAACCTACCAACAAATTGTCGCCATAGTTGCCCATGCCTTTTCGAAAGAGTTGAATTTTTTTCAGAAAACATACGAGCCAACAATGAAACAGCTTCTATAAAATATCAAAGAATTTTTTAGTTTTTTTTACTTATATGTATCTTATTTCAATATTACTTAATCTTTCAGCTTCATCTGATGACTTTAATTTACACTCCAATTGAGGTAATACAAGATATAAAATTTTTGGACTAATAACATTTAATTCGTAAATTAAATCATAAACTTTTCCTGTTATTTGAAGATTCCGATCTACTTTATCCAAAATAAAAACTTGATTGAAAAACTGGAATTAAAAAAAAACAAAAATCTTTGAATGACTTACTATAAAAATATGAGCTTGTATTTACTTACTAGTTTAATATAAGCTTCTAAAGTGTCACTTGTTTTTATAATTAAATCTTTTGCCAAATTATACGCATTTTTCTTTTGGGATTTATTTGGTTCTATTATGTTAATTAAAATAACATCAAGCAATTCGAATGAAACATTGTCGGATTCTGTAATTAATGGACTTAGTATATCTAGCATAAAAGTTTTGACTTTTCCACTATGCTCATCACTAAAAATAAAAAAATCGATTTAAAATTTTTAAAAATTATTTAGTTCTTATTTGAAAAACTTACTTTACTATTTTAAACATTAACTGAAATAATTTGCAAAATATATCTTGACAATCTTCCAGTTCGAAGCACATATTAAAAGACTTTACGTATGCTAAGTTTTCCAATAAATAAAAATATCTCTTAAAGGCAGGATCTTTAGGATCCTTTAATCCATTTAACTGTTTAATTAAAAACAAAAATATTTCTTTAATCTTTTCTTGGTCTTTATAAGGTGCTTCAGGCGCATAAACTCTTAAAACATCAGCTATGCAACATGCAACTAACAATTGAACATCTCTAGAAGGATGCTGTAAAAAATGTTCATCAACCAAATGTAAAGCTAGAGGTATGTATTGTTGATAGAGGCCATCATCCTGGCCCATTGCTTGTAACGTATGCGTCAAAGTCTAAAAATGTAATGATATTATCATGTATCAAATCACTTTTTCCAAATATTACCTTCAGACGCCGTATTAATTCATCCGCACCTAAATCTTCTACTAAAGGCTTACAGCCTTGCGGATACATTATGTCACTCATAATTAATTTATTTCCTTAAACAACTAAAACAATAATATAATATTAAAATGGGATTCATTTTTTTTTTATCAAAACAAAATTTCATGTTAACTTTTTCAAATTTTTGACATATGCAATCAGAAGCCATTATCCCGGCGTTAATCAAAACATCTTACAAGCAAATAAAATTGCAATATATATTTTGTTTATTTAAAATATAAATCAAATCTTAGAATTTATATACAAAAGATTACAACATTAACTATTGAAAAAAAAATTTAGAAAAAACGAACCTGGCGGTTTAATGCCTACTTTTTTTTTTATATTCCCGCTGTATCTTGTCTAATCACCAAAACGTATTCGTAAATAACTTTAAATTTTGAGATTAGAGCTAAATTTAAAGTAATTTCTGATGAAATTTATGTTTTTTTTCTTCATTAAATTTAATTAGTTAATTAGAAATTAAAAATAATAATATTAAAACTAACAAACTACAAAAAAATTAACTTTTATTCCTCTTTTGGACCAGCTTTGCAAATCGCCATACGAAAATTATATCGAATGAGAATCGATGTCAAAATTTAGTAAAACATAAGTTTCATAAAATAAACTGTAGATGTCAGTGGGTTTGTATTTACTTTTCCTATAATAGTTAATTTTTGCAATAGATGTCATACTTGTAAAAACTACAAGCAAAATTTTATTCATAAACTTCGCATAATTTGTTTTTAAACAATCTCGAATCAAAAAATAGTAACATCTTTTCGAGCAAAAGCCATAACATCCATATGTCATACAAAATATTATAACGAATCCTTATAATCAATATTTGCATCATTTAATTTTTTTTTGTATTTTAAACTTTTAAAATATATTAAAAAAATAAATAAATTGAAATGATCAAATATTATATAAATAAAATTTAGAATTATTTTTTATAGATAATAATTAGTTGTAAATAAAAGATATTAGTCAACATAATTTATAAAATTCTGTTGTCAGTTGTTATAAAAGTGATTCTTTAAAAAATTTTTTAATTTATGTTAATCATCTCATCACTTTTAAAGCAACACTTTTTTAATGCACTGTAGAATAAATATTTTTTATTTAATTTTACCTTTTTTAAAGTCTGTTTAGCTTATTTTCATTAAGACTTTTCTAAAATTTTATATATTTTCGTTAATTAAGTAAATATGTACAACTGCTTTGGGTGGTCTTTATTATATGTATATTCCTGCTCGGTATTCAATAAGGACTTCAGTTTTCAATTTTAGAATAAATTTTAGCATTTTAAAAATAATTGGTCACATAAATTGAAAAATTAAGATAATTTATTTCATTTAAACATCAATTCTCCACAATTTTTTTTTTTATTTTTTATTATACACTGTAAAAAATTACTTCAGGATTTAAATACATACATATGTATACTTCTATAAACTTATACACTTCATCTAAATATAAAATATTTGTGTACCTTTATGCTGTTTTTCTTGGTTGGATCTGACATCATTCCAGCAAACCTTGAAATCATGAAACCGAAAAATTTAAATTCTGTATGGTTTAAAATAAACTTTAATAAACATATTGGGTCTTTTTATAAATAAACTTCTGAAATAAAATAGTTACAAGCAAACCGTTGCGTTGTTTGCTTTTTGTTTTTACAAGTCAAGGTAAAATATGTATAGAATTTGAATTCTGAAATATGTAATGTCATTGTAAGAAATTAGGAAAGTTTTTGGTTTCTTGATTTCAAAAATTAAATTCTTTTTATTGCATATCAAATTTGTTTAATTGTTAAGTTTTTTCCAACACACTAGACAACTAAATGGGTCTGTTATTTCAACGTTTAATTTTTTTTCCATTTCCTGTTTATATGCACAAGTAATATGATAAGTTCTTAAACAAGAGAAACATCTTATTCCTTTGGTTAATTCAATATCAGTAATTAACGCAGCACAAGCAAAACAAAGTGCACCTAAAAGTTATTTTTGTTAAAAATGCAATTTTATCAATACAAATAAAAATGAACTGTTCTAAAGCCAAATTACTTTTTATAAGCCAAGTTACTTTCGATCATTTTAACTAATTAGTAGGTATCAAATATTAATTATAATGTAATTATAACAGTTTTTCAATTAAATTAACTACTTTAGTTTTATGAACAGTTCATATAATATTTTACTTTTAACTGATTCATTTTTTTCAAACTTGATTTCTGGCATTGTTTTAGTTTTAGTATCTGTTTCCCAATTTTTTGCAAGGGAACTTGTTGAAAAATATTCTTCAACGCTATCATAATCCGCTTCTTCTATATCAGAAAAATCATTGTCTTCCTTTCTGTTAATTATGAAAGCATCTTCTGATTTTATATCCATACCATAATGTTTTTGAACTTCAACTAGGTATTAAATTTTTCAAATTACCTCAGGTATTTTATTTTATAATGTAATAATTTCTAAATTTTTAATTTGTATTTAAAAGTTTTTACCTTGTTTTACTAAACTTTGTATTTCAGGATTCCTCCGAAAAAAACTTCTATACCATCCATGTGAAAATTTTCCTTCACATTTTAAAGTTTCCTTTGCATACTTTGCTATCATTGATTTTTTTATTTCTACTCCTGCTTGATTAGAATGCAAAATCCAATCAACTAATAATTTTTCACTTTCTTCATTAATTTTTAAATTTTTTGGTCCCGGTCTTTCTTGGTATTGAGTTTTTCCAGTGCTACGGTTCTGTAATGTACTTCGTGGAATTTTATATTTTAAAGAAACTGATCTATATGAAGAACCTTTTTGAATTTCTTTTATGGCCAATTGTAAAGTTTCTTCCGAATAGTTTTTACGTAACTTTCTTTCAGACATTTTTATTTTTATTATTTCTATTCTAAATTCTTATTTTGTAAAATAAAAATAAACAAACAACTTTTCTTCCTTTTAGGTTTTTTGACATTACATTGTCACTTTCTTGCTTTGACAATACTTTTTTGAAAATAATAGGCTCTCGCTTTCTTATTAAAATATAAAAATGAAAAATAGGTTAATCCCTCTAATTCGAACAATCTTTGACCATTTTCAAATGATTCCAATCAAAAACATAACATATACATACATATGTTTAAACATAAATATATAATAGTAGGTATTAAGGTTTTGTAATTCTTTAATCATAATAATAACAAGAATAATTACAGTACAAAATTATTCTATTTAAGTTAGTTTCTACATCATTGGAATAGAAATTTGAAAAAAATACAGAAACTAGTCTTCATGCTTATGCTTATATGTACTTATATTATTTTTAGATTCCAAATGTTATGGATAATATTTGATTTACAAGACCTTAGGCAATGTTTATTTATTTCAGTAACACAATTTTAGTAATTTTTACATCATATAATAAATATTGCATTTTTATCTATATTACAACTTATTTGATTTATCTGAAAAAATTAAAAACTTTACTTTTTTTTTTCTATTTTTAGTTTTAAAATTACATTATTGTGTCTAATATCTGAAAAATTCTTTTTCACTTTTATATTCTAAAATAACACAAGACAAGTTTGGTAGTTAAATATTAAAAATAAATTATTCTGCCCAAGCCATTAATTCTTTTATAGCCGGATCCATATCTGGATCTGTAGGTGCAACAACTTCTTTTTTTTTCTCCTTTTCTTTTTCCTTGCCTTTAATTTCTTCAGTTGGAACTTCTGGTAGCTCTGTACTAGGACCACCAACACCAAGCAATTCTTTATCCAATTCTTCTTGTTCTAATTCTTCTAACTCTCTTTCTAAATCTTCGTCATCTATATCTTGTCCAAATGCTACTGGATTTGATATTGCGTCTGAAATTTCTCTTGCAACATCTTGCTGTTCTGCAATGTCATCCATCATATCATGTACTTGATCAACATCCATGTTTTTATGAGCAGCTTTTAGAGCATCAGCAGCATTCTTCATTGTTGTTAAAACAGCTGTATTAGTGTTTGCACTTTCTAAAGCCTCACGTTGCATTTCTATAGTAGAAAGGGTACCATCGATTTGTTGAAGTTGTTTTTCGTAACGCTTTTTCTTTTTTAAAGCTTGTAAAGCAGCTCTTCTATTTTTTGTTCCATTTTTTCTAGCAATATCTAATTCCATCTCAATTTTTGTTTCTAAATATTCCTGTTTCTTTACTAACATGTTTTCAGTTTCTCTTAACTTTTGAATTGCTTCACTGGTAGAAGGAGCCTCCTCCTTTTTTCCACCAAACATTTTACCAAAAAAGCTCATGATTCCTAGTTTTATAATAAACAAAAACTAAATAAAAATTTAATTATTTAAGAAGAGACCCGAGTAGTATATTTAGAAAAATTTGTATGCTATTATTTTAAATCAAAAATAATGATCTAAAAATGACTCATTTGCTAAAAAATTAGTAAACAGACATTTGTGATATGTCTAATATATGTCAAACTTTGACAGTCAAAAAAAAAAAACGATACTCAATAACAATACAATTAAAATCAGAAATATGGAAATAAAGATCAGATCAAGACCTTTGTTTTTTAAAAAAAGCAATGAGAATGTTGGTAGTCAGTGTTCTTATAGTCAGCTGTTGAATATTGCTTTAGTTTTTTTTAATTAATTAAGATATTTTTATTATTTGCTACGGACTTTAAAGTAAGTTTGGTATTAGAAACATTCATAATTTATGTTTTTTGGTTTATTTTTATAACTTGTTTAATAAAAATAAATAAAAAATTCAAATTTGTTAAAAATGTTAAATAAACGTTAATACTTTTTTGCTATGTGATATTAGTTCGATTCGATCCTCTTTAAAGTTTCTATTTCAAATCAGAATATTAATAAGAAATTTAGAAAACAACACAACAGTAACACAATACACCTTGTATAACTAATTTCAAATTGACATTAAATTAAAGAAAATTGACTATTGTGAATAGAATGACAAATTAATAATTATGGCAATGTATAAAAATAAATAAGAATTTTGTATTTAAAAATTTACAAAATTTTAATTATTTTTGAGTGTACAAGTGGAAAGCTTATATAAATACTAAAATTATTTGATTTATTTAAAACAACGACCTTAACTCAATTTTTCATCATTTTTATTGGTATTTGATTAAGTATGTTGCATGAATGTGAATGCACTTGTGAAATATATCGTAGTCAATTACGTTTGTAAATTGTAATCATAGAATTACTAGTAATTCTATGATTGTAATACTAATTATATTTTAAGTAATGCGAGTTCCGACATTTTTCATATACGTCTTTAATGTTATTTAAACTTACCTTGACAAAGCAAAATATGTATATATACCTACAAAGCAACAATATTTAGGTATATGAAAAACCACGAAAATAACTTTAAAAAAACTAGTAAAATTATAAATACATATGATTTTAAGAATCAAATCTCAGAAGTAAGAACTTATAAGTTGTCTTACAAAGCATCATTAAAAAAAAAAATTTATAGGAAACTGAAAATACAAAAAATGATATCGGAAGATAGGCACTATGTTATGAATAAAAAAACAAAAAAAAACAAAAAGGCGTTGGCGGAACCAATAGTTCGGTGTTGAATTTTACTACCACGAAAAATTTAATTTAGTAAAGCATTAAAAGAAAAGCTTAAATTAAACAGTTTGAAGAAAGTTACGTATAATATTCATTCCAAAACAATTTTTTCCCTCAAAAGTATTAGTTTAATTTTTTTGTTTAATACCTACAAATTGCTACAAATAATAGTTAATACAATTTACAAGTGAGTAAATTCTGTTTTTTAACACAGAATTTGTTTTCAAATTAAAAGCATTTGCTTTAAATGAAAATCAAGAAAACTATAATTATTTAAGTATTTGGATTTGTATTAATATTTATTTTTACAAACATTGGATTTTGGAATATTACTACATCATCGGCTAGCAGAGCATTTATCGGTTCTATAATATTAATAAACTATAAGTAATATTATTTATTGTTTTACATTTTATATATAAATATTTGGTCACCCAGGAAATTGTTACAATTTAATTCTATATTTATGTAATAGAATAAAATACTTATTCTTTATAGTGTAATTTGTTATATATGCATATGTAATTTAATGAACATTTGGGTGTATTAATTTTCACATTAAGGTTTTATTTTTGTAACAGTCATGCTATTGTGTTCTGTTTCTGTACCGTACCGTTTACAATAAATACAGTGAAATCTCTATGATGATAAAAAAAAAATAATGTGTACTGTTAATTATTTACATGTTGCCCTTTATTTAAATTATTAAACGCATACATATACGATTTCTGTATTAAAAATGATTTCGGAAAACTAATAAAAATGTTTAAATAGAAAATTTAACTTTTAAAAACAAATGTATACAATTTAAACAAAAAAAAAAATAATCAGAAAAAAACTAACGTAAATAAAAAAACAATATTTCAAATCCATTTTCGTTTTTTAAGAAATTAAATACCTATGTGTATTTCATTTATTTTTGTTTCATTGAATTATTTCCTCAATGTCCATTTTTTCAATTACTTCAAATTGCATTTTATCGTCTACTTTTTTGCAAATAACAATATTTGCGTTGATTTCAATTGGTACACAATCGTATTTTATAATCAATTGAATATTCAATTTTCTAGATATTTCACAAATTCTAAACAAAATATTGCGAAAACTATATCTTGCTAAGTCATCATCAGTAAAATTTGTGTTTTTTATAACAGTATCTTCTAGAAAAAATATTTTTTCCTTATGTTCTATTTCCCGCAAATTTTCAAGAAATAATAATTTAATTTTACAAATTTTGGCAACAGCAATTTTGCATGCAATTTTTAATAAGCATTTTATATACGGTTGTGCGTTTGTCCATAAAAATTCTTGTTTATCGATATTGTTTATAATTACTGTAGTAACATCACTTAAAAAATCTTCATGTAATTTCTAAAAAAAACAACAATATTTTATTACAACTCTTGTCTCAAAATTTTTGTTTAACGTATTTACTTCATTAACAGATACGTATAAATTTTCATCTATGTTGTCGGAATGTATTAAAAATTTAACATTATAAATATTATCAGTGATTTCTGCAAATATAAAATTAATATGTTTAACTAATTGCAAAAACATTTTAAAATTATCAGATCGTTTTGTTTCTTTTATATCGCCAGATATGTACAAAGTATTTTGTAAAATTCTTTTCAATTTTTCAACACATTTATTTTCACCATATTTTTCTTGAAAATTACGAAGCTTATCACAAACCTCATTAAAAAGCTTAAATTATTTAAATTATAATATGATTTTAATTAAGGTTTTCATTTCATTAAAAATATTTAATATTCTTACTGATTGTTTATTGCTAATTGAACAAAATATGTTTAAGCAATTTTTTTCTTCTGATATATTTTCAATCTTTTCCATAAATTCATTTTCAATATCACCAATTCCTAGTAACGAAACATGAAAAGATTTAACTGATAATTTCTTTAACACTTGACTGTTCTCAGTACAGGTAATAATTCCCAAATCTGCTTTATTTCTGTAAGCACATAATTCTTTTGATCCGTCCTAAAAAATTAAAAAAATACGTATTTCAAAATTTGTATTTATCTAATTGATATAACCAACCGAAATCTTTATTTTAACTTCTTCTATATTAATTTCATTAAGAAATTCAGAAACACATATGTTATCTGCATAATCCGATGATAACAAAATTTTTAGCCCTTCAAATATAATATTTTTTTCTTCACAATTTTTGGAACTCTTAATTATAATTGGTTTATTTCTTGTAAACTTTAATTTTATTGCTCCTAATTCTAACTAAAAATACATTATCTATGATTTTATTTTCAACTCATTAAAAAAAAATATATTTACGTATAATATATCCATCACTTTAAATATTTCCACATTCACCAAGAAAACAATGAAGGCTCTCAAGAGATTCAAAACAAGTGACAACAATTTTCTTATATTTTGTGTAGCATACTTTTATCGCTTTGTAGCTTGCGCGTATAAATAAGTAAACGCGATTTTGCTGTTAGGGACTAAGTAATTAGGATGCACGAATGCACATTAATTTTAGAGCTGCAAAAAAAGGATAACGGAAAGGAGTGGAAAAAACAAAGGTTGTTTACAAAAATTGAACAGTATTTTCTATTTAACGATTTATTTCAAAATAAAATTTTATTTAGCCACATGAACATGCCTGGAATTTTTTTTTTCTACTCTGGATGTGAACTAGTAAAAGAATTTTATAGGTGAAGTTTTTATTTTGTTTCAAGCGAGTGAACGGTATAGGTGCCCATAGTGTACAAATAAACAAGAGTGTAGATTCCTTTATCGTCATACATGAATCATGAATCTATGATATTAAATATTTTTTATAATTGTATCTATGCAGCGCTAATATAAACATATCCATAATTTTTGGTGGTTATACTGTTTACATATTGCATTATTTTGTATTTACAATTAATTTAAACGTTCAATTCAAATGAATTTATAATTAATATTTAATAATTTCGATTTAGGAATTATGGATGTTAATTTAAACTTAACCAATACTAAAATTATATTCATATCGTATTGTTTAAAGTTAAAAAAGTAGAATTAATTAAAATTACATACGAATACCAACTGACAAATAATAAATTGTAATTAATCCTAATTATTTTAATCAAAATCCATTTTAATTTCGGTATTTTTAAAGATGAAATTCTAATGCTTAATAAAATAGAACAAATTATTAAAGCTTTTATTGTTTTTGTAAAAGCTAGATGATATCATCATTTGAAAGTGATATAGTAATCGGTAAATAGTTGTACCTATATATAATTTTTTAGTAAAAAAATGTACAGCAAAACTGATGTTTTAATTTTTTATTTTTGTTAGTGGGAGGTAGTTGTATTAGGTAAATTTTATAAAATAATTTACCTATATTTCTTTGTTTTAACTACTTTTCCATTTATTTTAACTACATAAAACAATACATTTCTAAAATGAAGTTAAGATTATTTTTATAAATATTAAATATTCATAATCAAAATACATAATATGTTCATTATACATTTGTACCACCAATAATTTCGATTAAAGAAAGAAAATCATTTGGAATTTGGAAATATAAAAATGCATTTGTGATTGTGAACTACATTAAAAAAAAAACAAATAACGAAAATGTATTAAAATAGCGGAAATCGGTAAATTTTAAAGAGCTTTTTTTCTATACAATGCTAATAAGTAAATAAATAAATACTTTTTAAAAGCAAAATTTCGATAGTCTTTTTTTTTTAGTCTTAATATTTTAAATTTACGTTTCGCATGCAAAGGTACAAAAATTATTAATTTGATTTTTATTAATATAATATAAAAAGTGCTACCAATACTGTTAACAAATTTTTAAAAAGTAATTTGTTTTTATAAATTTATTAAAGTTATTTAATTTATAAATTATGAATTTTAATTATGTATATTTAATTTATTGCTTTATTTTTTTTAAGTGTCATCACATTATATGATTAAAGAAAATATATACCAAATATCAAATCAATTGCAAGATCATTTTACTAGTGGATATGAAATAGTTTCAAATCAGTCAATTTATTGGATACCAATTTTAACACCATTTTTTTTTGGAGTTCTATTTTCTTTTTTTTCTTTCATGATTGTATTATTAGATAGTAAGATTCCTGGAGTTTACCCTGCATCTCCTTTCTCACCTAAATCTAAACATGCGTAAGTTTTAATAATAACTTGAATAAAAAACAATTACAATATTAACAATGATATTAATTTTATTATTTTAGATACAGAAAGCAGAAATCATTCAGTATTGATATATCTTATATTGTAGCTCTAGGAAGTGGATTCGTTGTGTCTGGCCTAATGTTGTATTATACATAAATACATAATATAATATGTAATGTTAGATATATTATATAGGTTTAAAAGTTTCTATATAAACTTTATTTAAATTAAATTTTAAATGTTCGTAAATTGTAAGTATAAAAATTATGTTACAGAAATATTTGTGTATGATATAAAAAACAAAAAAAGAATTAGAAAAATTATATGTGCCTTAATAAAAAACAATAGGAAAATTAAATTATTGTAAAAATATTAAGAGGTTAGTTAAAATCAAAATTAAATTAACCGAATTATATGTCAATTGAGGTTTATTTTTTTATAAAACATTAGTTGTAATTAAATTATTTATTTTTGTTTTCATAAAAAAATAATTATAAAATAGTTTTTATTTAGATAATTAGCCATTTGATGCTTAATGTTAATTAACAGATTTTTTGTAACACGAACTGACCGAATAATTACAAATACTCTGAATTCTTGAAAATGTGCATTCTATTGGAAATTTAGTAATAACATTTAATTTGAATATATGAAAATTTTTCGTAGAATTAAGAAATCTTCCCACACAACATAATAATTCTCCTAAAATGTTATAAATAAAATTCATATTTCATTTCAATTAGTTGAAAATTTAAATTAAATATAGATCTACACATTTACCATTTTGGACACTGATAAAATCATTTTCATCGAATTTATAATAAATGCCTTGTAAAACAGGACCAGAAACATATTTAAGGATTAATATATTCTGACCGGGATATTTTCCTGGAATAAGCTTTACAAGAGAACCTGTAATAAATATTTTTAATTATATGTACGTGCTAATATAAATGAACTGATATAGGGTACTCTAATTTTAATGAAATAGCAATACAATATGATTAATTAGTAAATAATTAAATATTTGATTATACCTAATATGTTGTTTAGAGTTATGAGAAAAACTTACCATAAACTTCAAAAAAACAGAAAATCTCTGGGTATAACTTATGTATTTTCAATATAAAATTTACTGTTCCAGTAATTAAACGATCTGAATTAAATTCAGGATCAGTTTTTGTTTTTGCTGGATCTAAAAACAAAATTTATTTAATTATTCTTGCTGTTCTTTAGTTTATGATTTTGTGTTTAAAATTTAGCTTAACCTTTTTCATTTGCGTAATCAAATCTCTGTTCATTTATTTCTTTTTTTAATGTCTTTAGATTGATAGCTGGAATATCTGATATAGTTCTCTTTTTAGAAATATTCATTTTATTTAAAAATTAACCTTTTTACAATATGTAATATTAAAATGTTTTTTAAAGTTTTAAACTGTAAATTTTTCAATTTATATATACGGTAAATACGGTACGATGTTCTATGTAGTATACTACAATTTAAAGCAAAAATTTACAGGGCTGCCGATAATCGTTATGAATTTATTTTTTTAATACAAAAGTTATCAATAATTATTAATATCACATTGAAGGCTATATCAATTTATGTTAAAAATCGAAAAAAGTTAAAAATCCAAATTAATTTCTTTATTTTATTTTGCTCACATAAATAACTGTTTGATAATACATTTACATTTTAAATTCTTTGTGGCAAACTTTGAAATTTTTTTAAAGTATTTTATTTTTAATATAATTTAATACTATACATACTTATATTTATATGTTTTTTGATTAGGCGTATTGTGAATTAAACTTTTCATTGTGAATTGTTATTGATTATAAATTTCAAATCACCACATTGACAATAGCTAAATCCTAAATGTCAAAATGGAAATAGTTTCAGAGATCCACGCATATGGTTTCGTGCGGTGTTATTTAATTGAAGTTTTTTACTAGATTTGTTTTTAAACAGACGGATTAGAAATATTTTAACTTAAAATGACTACCATCGAAAAAATCGCGGCTATTGAAGCCGAAGTAAGATACACTGTTTCAAATACTAAACATAATAAGAAAATATTTACTTCATTAGGAAGACCTAATTTTAATAAAAAAAATTCTAAATTGTAGATGGCTAGAACGCAAAAAAATAAAGCTACTGCGGGTCATTTAGGTTTATTGAAAGCCAAACTAGCAAAATTACGCCGTGAGTTAATATCTCCTAAAGGTGGAGGTGGCAGTTCAGGCGAAGCTGGCTTTGAAGTCGCAAAGACTGGGGATGCTCGCGTAGGTAATATATAAGTTACAACTTACAATAAAATTTGGTTTAACTAAAGAGGAAAAAATCAACAATGTATCCTAAACTTTTCAGGATTTGTGGGATTTCCATCTGTAGGTAAGTCAACCTTACTTTCCAACTTAGCAGGTGTTTACTCAGAAGTTGCAGCGTATGAATTCACAACTCTTACAACAGTACCAGGTTGTATTAAATATAAAGGTGCTAAAATTCAAGTAAGAATTCTTAAAGAAAAAAGTATTTTATTCTTATTTTGAAGTAATTAGTTATTAGATTTACCTGGAATTATTGAGGGTGCTAAAGATGGAAAAGGACGTGGTAGACAAGTTATCGCAGTTGCTAGAACTTGTAACTTAATATTTATGGTCTTAGATGTATTAAAACCTTTGGGTCATAAACAATTGTTGGAACATGAATTAGAAGGATTCGGAATTAGACTAAACAAAAAACCACCAAATATATATTTCCGTAAAAAAGATAAAGGTATATTTTGGATCAAAACTTGTCTTGTTGTATTAATAATTATATTCTCTATCAGGTGGAGTTAATCTAAATTGTGCAGTTCAGCAGTCAGAACTAGACGCGGATACTGTTAAAACAATTTTATCAGAATATAAAATTCATAATGCTGATATTACTCTCAGGTGTGACGCTACAACTGATGATTTGATCGATTGTATTGAAGGGAATCGAATTTATATACCATGCATTTATTTATTAAACAAGATTGATCAAATTTCTATAGAAGAATTAAATGTTATATATAAGATTCCTCATTGTGTACCAATTTCTGCACATCACAAATGGAATTTTGATGATTTATTAGAATTAATGTGGGAATATTTAAAACTAGTTAGAATGTAAGAATTGTTTTCATTAATTTTAAATATTAATTAATAAATTAAAAATGCTATTTTAGATATACAAAACCTAAGGGACAATTACCAGATTATACATCTCCCATTGTATTGCACAGCGAACGGACAGCTTTGGAAGATTTCTGCAACAAACTTCATCGATCAATTGCTAAAGAATTTAAATAGTAAACTAATATCAATATTCATTTCAAATTTTCGTTTATTCAATATATTTTCAGTGCATTGGTATGGGGATCATCTGTAAAGCATCAACCACAAAAAGTCGGTATAGAGCATATTTTGAATGACGAAGATGTTGTCCAAATTGTTAAAAAAGTCTAACTTTTTAATTTCAATAATATAATATAACTTGCCTTCATGCGATGTACATATGTATTGGAAAAATTAAAATTTGTTAAGAATAATCGACATTTGACAAAAGATTCAAAAAATTTTCAAAATAAAATTTAAAGACTTGCATCTTTCAGGTTTTATATTTGAAATTGATTACATTTTTTTAAATAGCTAATAAAAAATTATAAAGTTATAACTATTTTTTTAAAGGTACCTCACTATTAACTCTCATAATATTGCTAGTTAAAAACTTTTTATGACCACGATATGGTCTTTTACTTGTATTCGACATTTTTTTTATTCTTAAAGATCGCCATTCAGTAACTATATCTTGATCTAGGCTTTCTTCCTGAGAAACGGTTGTAACCTCTTCAAAATTCGGTATAGTTACAGAAGGTAAAGTTGTAGTTTCTAAAATTATGTCATTTACAGTAGTTGAATAAGTTTGATTGTTGATTAAACTTTTAAGTGTTACTGAACTTTTGGTTGTTATGTCTTCATCAAATTTATTTAAATTTGTTATCGATATTCTATTTTTATTTTTTTTCATTAAAGTTGATATAAACTTTTTAGATTTTGTTGATTGTTTTAGCAAGAAATCACGCGTATTTTTTAAGCTTTGGGAATTAGCTATTTTTGTATTATTTTTTCGACTTTTTGTATTTTCTTCTAAATTTAAATCGAAAGATTTTGTAAAATTTTTAAAAATCGGTAAAATAGGTTTAAAAGTTGAAATTACAAGATTATTTTTAGTATTTTTCATTTTTATTCTTATTTTGGGAAGAAAAGTTTTATTAAATGCTTCTCTTCTTTTCATTACAATTTGATTTTCATATTTATCTTTTGCAGAATCATTTTTATCAGCATCAAATTTTGTTACAATTTCAGGTGCAAATACAATAAAATTTTCCGTATAATTTTCAGCGAAAGGATTTAAAGTATGCGGTATTTTTAAAGTCATATTTTTAAAACTTTTCAAAGTTTCTTCGAAAATATGAGCTTTCAAAAGAGAATTTGTGTTGCTTTCAGCTAATTGAAGTTCTTTTGTAAGACCAGTCGTGGTAAAATAATCTTCTTGAGTATAGGTTGTTGTACTTACCAAATTATCAACCTTTGTTGTTGGAAATATTTTATTGGTTTCAGTAGTGGAATCAAAAATCTCTTGTGGATAAACCACAAAAACCGTTGATTCTTTATGTGGCATTACAATTGTCCCAACGATTTTTGGGGATTTTTTGCTTAAAGTATTTGAATGCGAATAAACAAAAGTAACATTCTTCGATAACTCTGCTTCCGAAGTTTTAGAAACATTTTCAGTTTTTGTTTTTGAAACTATTAGTAATGTTATTAAAAATCTAAAAAAAAAATCCTTATTTAACTATCTTAACTTAATTATATTTAACACTAAAAACTTTAAAATAAATAATACTTTATTGTATTAATTAGCAATGCTGTATATTTATTACTTACCTCTTTAAAATCTCCATAAATTGTCTATATTAAAAAACTACCAATATGTTTAAACCGTTTATACCATTTAAAAAAATATTTTTTTTTCAGCTGAATTTATACTTTTACATAAAAGTGTATATAAAATATTTAATTCATAAAATTTAGAAAAACTAATTAAAGCTTGTCAAACAAGATCAACTAATTTTGTAATTCTTAACATGAAAATTATTGCTAAATATTATTTGAAATACATAAATGTTTCTTTTAAATATTTTTATTTAAAATTTATAAATAAATGTTTATTCAAATATACTTTCTATCATTTCATTTGGACCAAATATTAGAATTTTTGATTTTTTTAGCTTTTTGTATTGTGTACATACTGTAATTTTATACGGCATAAATTTACAAATCTTTGTAGAATTTTTATTTAAAGAAATTACAAAACAAAAATATAATTGATTATCAAATTATAATTGTACAAGGGGTGAATAACACTAAATGTTTTTATGCAGTCCACTCTTAATTACCTTATTTAGTTAATTGATAATATATTTGGTAATAACCGGGTTATCTAGTTTTACATGCTTTGCATTTACCGTTTTTGCAATTGTATAGTATTTCTGAAAAAATTCTTCAATTCGAAATAGCCAATAGCTGACTTTTTAATTTTTATATACTTTCCAATATAATCTAAAATGTGAATGAGATACATGCAATTTAAATATAAAAAAAAAGGAATATTTTTTTTTTGTGAATTTTATTTTCTTAACATATTTTTGAAAATATTTTTATTCATTTTCTTGTGAACGTAAACGACCGTGTGGATTAGTCAACCTAATGGATAATTGTTTTGCACGTTCAACAATATCTTTACGTTTTTTTGATGATACACCGTGGGCAATTTCAGCACAATATAAACGATTTTGCATTAAAAGAACTTCTAATTCCTTAACATTATGAACCAAAAACTTTTTAAATCCTGTTGGTAACATATGTCTTGTTCTTTTATTTGAACCATAACCAATGCTTGGCATCAAATATTGACCCTTGAATCGTCTTCTGACCCTGTTGTCAATACCCTTTGGTTTACGCCATTTGGGCTGCAATTATTAGACAAAAACCATTAAAATTGGCAATTTTATTTGAATAAATTTAAAGGTTAGGTATTGATAAAATTTTAAAAAATGTATTTTTACTAACCGATAATTTTGCATATCTGTCTGATTGATGACGGATAAAACGCTTTGTACGTTTTTTAATAATTTTTGGCCTATATGCTGGACGAATAGTCATTTTCACCTGAAAGAATATGTTGGAATTATTCTACATTGATAACACATGGTTTTGTTGATATTTAAAATTAAGTTAAAAAAATCATCTTAGCAACAAAAATATATATTTTAGTTTTTTAAAACTCAAATAAAACATTGTTACAAAGGATGGAAAGTTAAAATTTATAATCTAAATAAATTAATTTTACGGAAATTGTGACCAACATACCTTTTACAAAAAACGCTCAAAGGAAAAAGAATGTGAAAGAGAAAGAAAACGAAAATCGCATTTTCAATTTGACATAATTTAACGTCAAAATGACATATAAAAATTAAATATTTGGTTTATGGGTAATATGTGGCAGTTCAGCTGTCAATAATGTCAGTCCAAACTCTTTAGTCCATAGTAAGAAATCTTTTTTACTAAAGAAAGCATTCTTTCACTGCTTCAGCACATTTAGTTGGGATCTGAGAATTTTAACTTTAACGATTCCTTTATTTAGAAAATTTTGTTCAAACAAGTAAAATTACAGAAAAAAAATAATCCTAAAATGAAATATAAAATAACAAAAATTGATTGAATTTCTATGAAAAAAACATACGTACGTATGACTTCAGAAGAAAAATTCTGAAGCACTGAATCCACCATCAACTCTTAAAAATAAAAAAAAAAATTACAACTAGACCCTATATCTTTCATTTTCATAATGTATATTTTATACTTAAACTTTTCATTCCTTTCTTTCTTTTGTTTTGTCGCAATAATTTAATTTAAATAAAAATTTTAAAGCTTCCAAAGTTGCTTATATTCTTTGTTTCATGCGTATTTTATGTTTTTTCATACTTTATTGTATGTTGTTTTATACAATAATTTCAATGATTAATCAAAGATTTGTAAAATACTCAGGACTAGGTAACAGGCATTATGTGTTGAAACTCATATGTTGAATTTTTCAATTTTCTTAATTTTTTACTTAATTCGTTGTCTTCTATATTTAGATTTTGGTAATCTTAGTTGTACCAAAAATCATTTGCAAATTATTATATGATTTTTGGTCTTACTTATATATGTAAACGATGGAAAAAGTTTATTTTTATAATAAAATAATCAATGAAATAATTCAATAATTAAATATATAAAAAAATTATCTTAAAATAATAAATATTAAACAAGTACAATGCATATTAATTTTCTTGGATGTGTAGAAGCACCTTTATTCATTTAATTTTCAATTAAATTTAAAAGTAAATTTTTTTAAACCAATCATAAAAAAACACATTCGTTAAAAACATTTACAGACTTACCATATTTTCAAATAATTGAAAATAAAAGTTATGACTTATGATTTTACTTACAAATTTATATTTTCTTAAGTATGGCAATGCCCTGTTTATTTTTTATTTGTCCACGTAAGCAATAATAAAAGTAGGAGTAGTAGAGTAATCTAGATTGTTAAAAAAAAAGAAAGTATTTTTTTGTTATTAAAATGTAAAAATGTTTGTTTTGTTTGTTTCAATTACAAAATTTGAGATCCAAGTATTTTCAATTCAGCATTGAAACAAATAGTTAGAAAACATATTGGGATACATTTTAATATGATTCTCTAATAATTAAAAAGTTTATAACAAATTGAAAAAAAAAAAATCATCATGAAATCTTCTATTTTATTATCTGTACCTAAGTACGTTGCAATTTCACCAAATCCATTGCAAAAAATTCCAGTAGCAACAATAACTAGTCCAGCTTTGCTGGCTTTAGACGAGTTGTCAAAGTCACAAGATGGAGCAGTTCGTGGTAAAAAACGTCGATTGGATCATTTAACATGGGAGGAAAAAATTCAAAGAAAGTAAGTACATACAACATTATACGCATTTATTATACAGTCTTCCTATTTTCATTGTAAAACAAAATAAAAATAAATATTTTTCTTGTAGAAAACTAAAAAATCGCGTAGCAGCACAAACATCTCGTGATCGCAAAAAAGCCAAAATGGATATAATGGAACAAACAATTGATGATCTTACAGAAAAAGCCGAAATATTGCAAAATAAATGTCATACTTTGGAAGTAATAAATGAATCACTTTTGGCTAAAAATCAGAAACTTGATAATGAAGTTCAAGAATTAGGAAAACAATTGAAAGTTTTACAACAACAAATAGAGGAACAGAAATTATATACATCTAATGTTGACATGAAATCTAATGGTATTAACCTTGACACCAATAATTCGAATAGATCTGCAGTATCTATATACCCTCTGCCGAAGGGAATGGAGTTGAAGTCAATATTGTTAGATCACATGAAACCACAACAAAACAGAAAAATATCCAAAGACAGAGCAGTACCTGCTCCTCTATTGAAGATAATAATGCTCTGCTTGCTTTACAAGATTTGCTCAAAGACTTCGATGTTAACAAATTCAAAGACTACGATGTCGAAGAATTTGCCGAATTTTTACTCACAGGCGTCACAGAAGACTTGGAGAGAAATAATTCAAAAAGCAACAACGTTAATGCCGAAAGTTCAAGCGAAACAGAGCGACTGCTTGGACGAGTGGTGGGGTCCACATCAGAATGCATGGAATCCGACAGAACTGCAAATGAATCTAATTCCCAAAGCATTCCAATTAATGGATCAAGAAGTTTTTGCGTAAGAAAAAAATCTGTTAAAGAAAAATTAAGACAGAAACAAGATTCCAGAAAGAAAGGATTTAAATTAGAAAAGTTAGATAAATCGATAGAACTAATAGATCCTAGTACAATACCACCAATAGATTCTAGTATACAACCTGAAACACTATATGGAACTTATAATGAAAAAACCCATTCGATAACAATATGTTTGCCAGATAGTAATGATCCAATAGAGGAGATAATTGAAGAAGTTGGTTGCGAACAAGAGGAAGAAGAGGCTTTAAAAATCCCAACAATGAACTGTACAAGTATAGAAAATACACAATCCTTAATGTTTTCAAGTAGTGTATCGAGCATAGATGAAGATTTAGATTACGATCCAGTAAAAGAATTTTTATCTATACCAAATGTAAATGAGAGATCAAATAGTCCATTTTCAATAAAATCAGATCTTGGATATGGTTCAATGTGCTCACCGGACCATGTTTCAAAAGAATATGAAAATGTTCAGTTTGATGAGTTATGGGATAATACTTTTACGGAATTATTTCCAACACTTTTATAGAATACAAGTACTTTAAATTTCAAAATTACAATTTATTTTTAAGTTTAGTTAGTTTTGTATACTTTAATAGAGTTATATTCAAGTGACAATTATTTATAAAATATTTACGTTAAATTTATAGTGTTTAAGGTTTAAAATTTATGGTAGGATTGTAAAACAGAAAAATAAAAAATACGCAAAAATTTCTAAATTAATTTTCCTTTTAAATATTTTTTTATTCTAAATTTTTATAATTAATTTAGTTTGAAACTGTTCTTGCCGACTTGTTTACATATGTGGTTGCAGTTAATGACACTGGTTTACTGAAAGTTTCTACTAAATCTGAAGTTATTCTTTCCGTTATTTGTCTTAGTTTTCCATTTGATTCACCACAAATCAATCGTTCAAGTCTCATATTTGGACATAGAATTTGAACAGATGCAAAAATAGTATCTAAAAAAAAAATAAAAAAATAAAAAGGAGCCTAAATCAAGCATAAATATTATTAGTTTCTAAAAATAACGTATTAATTAATTCAAAAATGTTGATAATATTTTAAATTCTAGTTGACAAATAATTTTTCTTTTTTGTCAAAATAAATTTTCGGTTAAAATTAAATTTTAATTATGTAAAGAAATTTGAGTAAAAAAAGTACTTACTTTTTTCTTCATTAAAATACTCCAATATTACTTGTAATTTATACGGAATTTCTTGAGGCAAATAATCTAACAATCTAGCTCTAACACTCTCCACAATAATGTTTTCTGGTGTTTCATCTGTATAAATTTCAGCAGGATACCTCCAATCATTATGTTTTGCTTCATTTAATAACATTTTCTAAGGTTGGAAAAAACAAAAATTTATAATTGACAAATACTAAATTTATTATTAATTACCTTACCATAATTTCATTCAAACCGTTTCCAGTAGTAGATGATACCATAAAAATATTGGTAAAATTACTCCAACCGACCTCATTGTTAAACAACGTTTCATTATCTTTAATAATTCCTTTATCATTATTTTTCAAGACACCGGTTTTGGTTTTAGATATTGTATTATTTGATAAAATTTTTACTACATCTAATAATATCCGTTTTGATTTCAACAAATCTATTTTATTGAGAACTAAGAAACTTGGTAAATTTGAATAGCTATTCAATGTTTCTAAAACAGTTGAGTGTAATTGATTTCTTGCCCATGTGTTTGATACATCATGAACAACTGCTATCATATCTGAACGTTGTATAGAATCACGATATGAACTACTAAATTGGCTTCCTAAGTTATATTTTTTAATTTCAGATTTTGTAACTAAACCCGGTGTATCATACAAAACAATTTGCGTATTCTTCTCTGTATAAATAGCTCTATTAGAACGGCGGGTTGTATGAACTTTACTGGAAGTTGGACAAACCTAAAAATTAAATATATAATAACATTAATATATTTAGGTGTAATTAAAGGTTAAATTAAAAGTTTTTACCCTATGATTTATTAAATTATTGATAAAAGTTGATTTTCCAACATTTGGAGCGCCAATAACAGCAATACGTAAAAGTTTTTGTTTATTATTATTCTCTGAATTTATTCCTGATGCATGTTCTTGTGTCGTGCAATAAAATTTCGAATTTATAAAGTTTAAAACGTTTTTGTATTGATGTTCATAGACATTATGAAACTTGAAAACTTGGTTAATAATAATAAACATTTTCTATTTGAAAATAAAGATCATGACACCAAGAAAAATGAAAATTCAATTGTTTAAATATTAAAAACAAAAAGCAAATAACCAACCACAAAATCTTAATCAATCTGACAACTTGGCACTGTGTCAATTCTAGTTTCTATTTATCCAAGTTCAACTGTACTGTCAGTTGTCAACTTGTCGTATATAAGCCATATGTTTATTAAATATTAGACAAAATTATAGATCATCTACGTAAATTTAAAAGGAAGTTAGAATAAAAAACTGAATCAAATTTTAATCAAATAAAGGTTTTGTAACTGATTTTT
Organism: Dolichopus griseipennis; assembly: GCA_963082915.1. Taxonomy (NCBI): domain Eukaryota; kingdom Metazoa; phylum Arthropoda; class Insecta; order Diptera; family Dolichopodidae; genus Dolichopus; species Dolichopus griseipennis. Next base: position 24,808,659 of record OY720445.1, on the reverse strand, counting down.
TTTTTAAGCGTTATATTAAAAGGTTACGGTTTTTGTAAATGATTATAATTGTTCATATGAATTTTGATCATTGTTAAATAAAAATAATTTTGGTTTAAGTCATAAAATCGGTAACATTAAGTTCTGAATAAAACTATTATTCCATGCTTTAGGTGTTATCAGTTTCGAATACCTATGAATTATAGTCAATAAGTTAATTGCAATTCATTATTTATAGTCGTTAAACGAAAAGTATTATGAACTCTTCAATATTCCTACTTGTTCTTTATGCTTTAAAGTATATACTTTTAATATTTACAATTCTTTATTTTTTCATAATATAGAAGAATACAAAATATTACTTTGGATTTAAAAAGTTGTGTATATTTTTAAGGTTATTTAAATTCTTCAAATTATCGAGCGAATTATTTTTGAGTTGGTACCTTTAAAAATATGCCGTAAATGAAAATTTATTAAATGTCAAAAAAAGTTCATAATATTTATGCGGAACACCTTGTTAATATTTATTAAAAATCACACATATAATGAACGATCGTGATAATTTTCATTTATGTTATAAGTCGTTATTATTTGAATAAATTATTTTTATTTTTTCACTGAATTATGGTATATTGGTATTAAATAGTTTAGAAACAGTCTAAACTGTTAGTCTACGTAACATAAAATACCTTCAAGATTTATTAATTTGAATTTAAATGGGAATGATAATTTAATTGAATCTAAAATCATATAAAAATTTTTTTTAGTGGGATAGGAACACATCCCTTATGAATGAGAGGTCGGAACTCTAGCTACTGTACTGTGCCACTCATCTGTAAAAATGGAGAAAAAATTATCAACTTTGCTTTCAACTCTCTATAAATTTGTTCGCTTGAATTTTAAAATATTGACTAATAGATCGAGAACTTTTTTTCCAAAGTTTTATTATCGTAAGAATAACGGTTATTAAATCGGTTTTAATTTGAATTTAAATCAATTTAAGCCGGCATTTAATTTTCTTTTAATTCTTTTATTCATTCTATGTACGTTTTATTGTAATTCTAATTAATTAGTCATTATTAAAGTATTTTACATTAAAATCACTTTAGTACAAGTCAAATTTATTTATTGTTATCTGTTTGATTTATTTTTCTGATTATTTTTAGTTTTTGTAAAAAATGTATCTTTCAGATGCAAAAGAAAACTTTTATTAAAAATAGTAATCGTGCTTTAAAAATAAAAACTATATTTATTAAAATTCGTGAAGAAACTTTATTCGATGTATTTAAAGGGATCCATTTAAGATATTTATAATTTAGAATTAAGATATCTATTATATTTATGTCCAGAGCCGGTTTGATAGGGTGTGCGAAGGTGCGACCGCACCCGGTCCCGCACTTTAGAAAGTTTATATAATATTATTATTAAATTCAAGACAAAAATTAGAAATTTACACAATACAATTAAAATTTCCTTCAATTGAAACAGTTTCTTTAAAAGTTTTTTTTTTCTAAGATTATAGTTGCCCTTGTCAACTTTTAGATACCCGTGCGTGTATTAAATAAATAAGAATTTCATATATTGCAATTGAACTGTTTGACAGAAAATTCAAAATATTTGTTTTTTTATATTTAATTACAAAAAAAATTAATTAAAAAAAAAAGATGAATTTAAAAAAAAATATGCTCTGAACGAGATTCGAACCCACACTTTTCAATTAAAATGTCGACGTCCTAACCACTAAGCCATCGACTTTATATTCATGTCAATTTTTTTTTTAAATTATTATAGTTGCGATGGTATCAATTGTTTGTTTTGAATAACTGTTTTGAATTTTTTTAAAAATGTATTAAAAAAAAATAAATAATTTATAAATGAGAGTTTTAAGATAAATTAATAAAAAAAATAGCCCCGCGGTTAAACTCGCACATGGCCCCGCAAATGTTCAAGCCGGCGCTGTTTATGTCTTATTGTATCAATTAATTAATTATTATTATAAATGTAATATTTATTTATAATTAATATATATTATATATTTATATACTTTTGTATATATATATATATATATATATATATTGAAATTAAAAACAAATGCAATATATTATAAATAAACATTTAACAGATATTTTTTTTTTTACAACCACACATACGTAAAAGAAACCACGGTTACTTCATAGTTTATTATTTTACCTTCTCCTTAAATTAAGATACATATATGTATATAAGAAAATTTTTCAGATCATATTTTGCGGTTTTTTGTTTAAAATTTCGCTTATATACAGTGTGTTTCAAATAAGAATGCAATTATGTGGAGGGTTGAATATTGATACCTAAACTATAAAAAACATTTATATTGAAAATATGGGAATCTATCTATTGTCAGTAATAAAATCTTTTTAAAATGTTGCTGAATAAAACATCATCGACATGTTCAACATGAATTTACCCAGTCTTTTTGAAAATTTAATCTTTAATTTTTTAAACAATTTCTATTGTCCTTGTAAAAATGGTTTTTTAATTTGGAACTATATTTTTTTTTAAATGTAACGGATTTTATTACAAAATTATACCGTTATTAAATAAATATTGCATTTCTTGGTCAGTTATATTTAATATTTAAAAATTAATGATATAAAAAACAAAAAAAAAAAACCTTACGATAAAATATAATACATAAATCCGATCGGTGGCGTAGTAGTTAGGACGTCGGGATTTCAGTCAAAGGATCTCGGGTTCAAATCCCAGGTCAGATCATATCTAATAGATTAATATAATTTATATTATAATAGCTTTTATCATAATACACCTAGCTCACTTGAAAAGGAAAAGTTAAATCACTCACTTATCATTTTGTATGTGATAGGGGATTGCACTTAAAAAAATAAATAAATAAATATTAACATAATAGTATAAATATAATAAATAGGTATTTATATAATTTAATAATAGCTCATGTCAAAATTGGGTACTTGTAAATAAATAAGTAAATAAAAAAAAGTTTAGTCCCAATATCTCGAAATCTCTTGATATAGTAGACTCTAATCAGGAATCTAACTAAAAATCATTTTGAACCTTCATAACTTTGTAACTGTTGGGTATATGGGGA